>JAHWFP010108092.1:16575-36878 GCA_023313725.1 Lithobius niger
CCCCCCCCCCCCCCACACACACACACAAAAAAACCAAGCAGTTATGCAACTAGAGCGTCATAGCGTGATTTGAAAGCGTTGAGTGAAGGAGCGCAAACAACAGATTGAGGGAGGGAGTTCCAGGGTTGAACAACCGTTTCCGTGAAAAAGTGAAAGCGTAGTTTAGTCCGAGAGACAGTGCCTGAAATACGGAGCGGGTGGCCACGAGTGAGGTTGAAATTTGGAATGAGGGAAAGAACAGGGTTCACATCAAGGAGACTGTGAATACGTGGTAGGTAAGTATCATGTTGCTACGATGAAAACGATCATGAATGGAGGCAATCCTAAGTTTACGTAGGCGATCGGAATAAGGTAAGGAACGAATAGTGTGACGCCATTTGGTAAGGCGACGTTGGCAATTTTCAAGGCGATTAAGGGAGTAAAGATTGTAGGGAGATCAAATTTGGGAACAGTAACCAAAGACTGGGAGGAGAAAGGTTTTATAGAAAATAGCAAACAGGGAGGGTGTAAGGTTGGAGAAACCCATCAGTACAGAATGGGCTTTATGAAAGACTTTGGAGATGACATTTTCTGTGTGAAGATTGAAATTTAGAGCGTTATCAATAAGGATCCCAAGGTCAGGATGATTAGTAACAGGAGTGATAGGTTTGCCAGAAAGATAGTAAGGAAAGTGAGGATTATTATTCCCAAGGTAAAGGACGTGACATTTATCATTATGAAAAAGAAGGGAATTGGCAGTAGCCCAGTGCGCAACACGTTGGATGTCTTCTTGAAGTAATTTACAGGAAACAGAGCCAGAGAAGACTTTTAAGTCATCAGCATAGCAGGCATTAGGAGAACGAATAACAGAAGGTAAGTCAGAGATGAAAATATTGAACAGGAGAGGACCAAGAACGGAGCCTTTAGGAACACCAGAGGTAACGTGAAGCCAAGGAGCGAAGGAACCACGAAGGACGACCCGTTGCCGCCTAAGGAGTAGGTAGGAGTTACGCCAGGAAATAATGCCAGGAGAAAAACGGAAAGTAGTAAATTTGGACAAAAGCTTAGAATGTGAGACAGTGTTAAAAGCTTTACTGAAATAAAGGAAAACAAGCTAACATGGTAGACCAACGTCAATCAGTTTGGTAATGGGATCATACGTGGAGAGAAGATAGGTGAGCCAAGAACGTTTAGGAAGGAAACCATGTTGGGTGGCCGGAAGAATATTGAGTTGAGAACATTCATCAAAAAGATCAGAGTAGAAAAACCGTTCAAGGATTTTTGAAATGGACGAGAGGAGACTAATAGGTCTGTAATTAGTAACAAGAAAAGGGGAACCCGATTTATGAATTGGAGTGATATGAGCATCTTTACAGCATGAAGAAAAGCTACTAGAAAGGATGGAATTGGAGAAAATGTAAAACAAGGGGGTGGAAAGAGAACTGGCACAATTTCGAAGAAAAATAGGAGGAATGTGATCAGTATGGACAGTATCCAGCAAATTTTCAACAGGCAGGGCTTCCGTCTTCTGTCTAGATACTGGATATACTGTCTAGGTATTCCATGGTTTGAAAATGGGCGTGTTCTCCGTGTGTTGTTTTTAAAACAGTTTGAACAGAGAGTTGACAAATAAAACGGACCTTGTGAGAACATATCTGAGAAAGAAAGAAAACTTAACTTAAACCGCCCTGGCTTGACTTAAACTAGACCCATGTGCTTACTACATAGTCGGAAGCACTACCAATTTTGCTAGCACCTATTGCCTTTTAATATTGGATTAGAACTGGAGTTGGAAGACCATGCAGTAGTAAGTAAGTAATACATTTGTTGTGAAGTTACAACCGGAAAATGAAGGGCCCAGAGCTCGCTAATACACGGCCGAAGTTACACGTGATGGTTTAAAACAAAAATATATTAGAAACAAAGATTTATTAAAAATAAGAATGCATACCGAACAGAGCTGCACTGCTCACCGAGGGTTAAATTTGACAAAAAATTTGCTTGTCAAGCTCCTAAAGTTGGGGTAGCAGGTGCCATGATAATTTCCACGCTACCGAAAAATGCAGACCCTCTAACTGGCTGCTGTAAAAAAAAAAAACTGCAGCACCGTCCCCCCCATTCCCATAAAATATATGCATAAATGTGTAAGTATGCATAACATGCTTACCTATTAGTAAACATTTAAGTTCTGTCCTATATGCAATAAAAAGCTTTTTAATTTGTTTGATTTAATTTTAATGAGAAGCTTTTTAATATGTTTGATTTAATTTTAATGAGGGTGCCTATTTCTTTAAAAAAATGTTTAAAAATGTGTCTCCCTATGTGAAGCAAACTATAAAATGTGCCCTTACCAAAATATACATTACATTTTTTATAGCAGCTTCCCCCCTTTTGAGCATATTTTCCCTAGAAGTTTAAAGGTTGGCTTCCCTGCTGGGCTCGTAATAGTTCTGCGCATGCGCGGGCTTGGGTCAGTCTATATAAGCAGACTGCGCAAGCCGAACCACATCATTTCTCCTAGGGCGCTCACGCTAGCGTGATCACCCTTGAGCATTCGATTCCCGATGATAGAAGAGGAACTCTCGTACCGTGTCGATATGGACGGTATCCTTCGACACGTGTTATCATTCTGCGTCCGCCCTGAGATCCTCCATCGTCGACCCTTTCTTCTCTACGACGCACGCTGTTTATATCGCTCCAAGTGAAGAAGTCTGTGTTCCCGGTTACCTCTACGGTTCCCGATTACCCTCCGATTGCCCTCCGATTGAACCGGCCCCCACGATCCTCATCCCCGGTTCCCCTGACGCAACCGGCTTCCGAAGCTGTTAAGTCTTAGAACTCACAGCGGATCATGAACCTCTCGATTCCCAGTTACCACTTTCTCTTCAAACCCTCGGTTCCCGTTCTACCGCATGACACCATTACCTCTTCTCCGATTCCCTGTATGCAAGCCCTCCAGTTCACCGATTCCCTGTTGCTTTCCCAACCCTTCTGATCCTTTGCTCTCGGTTGCCGGTGACGACCTGCTCTGTTCAGAAGTATGGGACGACAAATTTAATGTCACCTACACTCTTCTTGGAGGATCGGACCCCCTTCATTTGTACCACTCGGACCTCGGTCCCCTCATCTCGTTAGCTCCTACAAGCCAACAATTGCTGGTGTAAACGCGGTCTCGTATCAGACGCTCGTGGTGAGGACACCTCAACACCACCGAAGAAAAAACCTGACGGCAGAATTCTTCCACACCAGAAGAACCTCGTCTTTATGGCGATCTCGAATTAAAAATGTAAATGTTGTATATGGTTCTCTTAGGCATAAAGCCGAAATACCACCAGCTTAGTTCTGTTTTAGATGTAAAACACACGATATTTTTTATTTGTAACAGGTGACGACTTTGTTTATTCATGAAAAATGTCCGACGTTCAAACCACTTGTCTGCCTCTGCAAACAACTTTTAAAAACCTAACCTGCGTTATAGCATATTTTAACTAGCTGGTATATTTAATCTTTTGATTTTTGCACTTAATGCACTTTGGTAAACTTAACTTGCCATGAACCCTACCGGAGCTCAACCTTTTATGTTTGTTTATTTTTACGGACCCAGTGTGTATGTTTATTTATTTTAGCATCTCCATCCAAAGTACGACCGTAGCAAACCTCTAAAAACGAAAACAACTAGCTTTCCTTCGATAAAATCATGCCTTGTATATAGCAGTTTCATTCCCAAAGTCAAATAATAATTCTGCGCTAACACTTCGTCCCCCCCCCCTCCTTCAATAGTTGCGATATGTAATATCGTAGTTTTATTTTTATAGGCCTAAAAATTCACGTTGTTATGAGTTCAAAACTCACTTGCACTTCCAAAGCCAGGCCTCTAACGCTTCCAAGTCGGCAATTCCCTTTGTCAATGCAGCCTCCGCAATTCCCGTCCAACCAAAACACTGCATTCAATTGCTGTCCACTACTGCTCGTCTCATTTGTGGCTAAAACCCACGTTTTGAGTGAAGATCCAAGACGGAAGCCGTCTGCACCGTTTCTGCTTGCCTCGAGCGTGGCTAACCCCACGTCTCGAGTGAAAATCAAGTCGCCTTCCTTCTTCGCCCGTCGTCGCCTCCGGCCCCGAGCCTGGTCTTCGGCTGCTCGTCGTTTGACTGCCGTGGATGAACATCACCTCCGTTACTGGACGTCTGGCCATCTCTTGCCCTACTCGTCTTTCGTCCGCTTCCTGTGGACCGTTCACCGTGACGCTCCTGGCTTGCCGTCTTCCAACAAGTTTCCAGCCCGCATCCCTCCCCTGGCTCTCGTCCGCCTTCTGTTCACCCTCCGTCTGACACCGCCATTAAGGTCCCGTCACCGGGCTGCCGCCTCCGCACGACACGCTCGTCGGCCCGTCTTCTGTCTGCCCATAGCCGGGACGCCGCCGTCGAGTTGTTGCTCTGGCCTCCCGCCTCTCCCATCTCGACACTTGAAGCTCCACTTCTCACTGGGCCAGCCGGGGAAGCCGTTGTGAACTGGATCGTCCATCGACGGCCCTGCCTCCGGCCTCCTCGCCGTCTTCGTCCGCCTCGCCTCCGCACGCTTCACTCCTGACCCGTCTCCGGTCTGCCCATAGCCGGGACGTCGCCATCGAGTCGGAGTTGTTGCTCCGACCCGTCGACGTAGACTTTTGAAGCTTCACGTCTCACCGGACTAGCAGTAGAAGTAGTTGTGAACTGGATCGTCCATCGACGGCCCCTGCCTCTCTCTCCCTCGCCGTCTTTCGTCCGCCGCGCTGATGCCGTAGCTTTCCGCACGCTCCACTCGACCCGTCTCCGGTCTGTCCATAGCCGGGACGTCGCCGTCAAGTCGGGATTGTTGCTCTCGTCTCCCGCCACGACATTGAAGTTCCTCGTTTCCACGCCTGCCATGGTTGCAATAATGGACTGAACCGCCCATTGTCGGCTCCGCCTCCGGCTCGCCGTCTTTCGCCCGCCCCACTGATGCCGTAGCTACTGTACGTTCCACTCTTCGGCCCGCCTCCGGTCTGCCCATAGCTGGGACATTGCCGTCAAGGCAGGAACTGTGAACTGGATCCCAATGGACGACCCGTGCCTACGGTTCCTCCGCCGTCTTTCGTCCGCCTCGTTGACGCCCGTGCTTTGCTCCGGCTCGCTCTTTGGCCCTCCGCTACGTGTACGTCATCACGGAACCCCGATGCCAGCCAAGCCTCAAGCGTCTTTTGTCCGCATATTCTCTGCTGTAGCCCCATAGGGGGCCCTACATCTGACCTTCCCCGACTGCTTGTCTTCCGATCTCTTCTGGATCACCAGATTGTGCTGTCACCAATGGACTTGTCCTCGGATCCCTCCCTGCAACCCTCCCGGCCACCAGTTCATCCCAACGCCGCCCTGACGTTTCTCGACGACGACGTCTCCGCCACTCTCCCAACCTCCACGTCTTTCGTCCGCCTCACGGTTGCAGTGCCGTATTGTCCCAGGATGAAAGCTTGTTAAGCTGGGAACTCTCTACCCGCTCCACGTCTCCCCCCGCTCCACGCCTCTCGTCTGCCTTACAATTATGATGCCGCTCTGCACTGGACGTAGGTCCGCTCACCAAGGAACTCCGAAGACGGTTGCCCTGCCACCTAGGTGACCTGTCTACACCAGGTAACCTCCGGCTACGCTCCATTACGCCAACTTCGCATTCATGATCACACGGCCCTCCTCCTTCTTGCCGGATCACCGTTCCATCGGCATCTTGACCCATCAGCCGCCGCCCTGCCTTCATGTGGTCCTGCGCTACCCGCTGACCTCGTCGCCGGCTCCTGTCCGCCCACTACCGACCAATAACTCGTCCGTCGCTGTCCGCCGCTGGCCTCCTCCCGGAAGATCCCTCTCCCTTACATCTGGCCGAAAGTTCACGGTTGCACCAGCCCACCACGCTAGCCTTCATGCTGGTCCTCGCCTCACCCTGTTTCGAGCAAGTTTTTCTTTCGCACGACACATCTGAGCCCCTCTCTGCCGCTCCCAGCCATCTCTTGTGCCATCTCTCGAGCTATAGTACCAACTTGTATGCAATATGCAACGCTGCAAGGCCTTCACACCCTGGCTAAATAATGGAAAGAAACATCTAGACTGCTCCACCATGCCTCTCCCTTCACGCACAGGATGTCATGACTCCCCTACTACTCCTCGCAAGCAAGTCTGCATCCCGGCCGTAAGGCTCCACGCTCCGACCGAAAGTCACCCCATCTCGGCCGAAAGACGGTTACTCCTTCCGCCCTCCTCTTACCATACAGCTCTGCCGGACCGCCGCAGCTCTTCTCCCGCCTTTCAACTGGCGCAAGTCTCCGCTTCCCAGCTTGACACCGTCCAAAAATGAAACTCCTACTTTCAGCCGAGAAACCAACAGCCCTTCCGGCCCGTTCCCCCTCGCTCCCGCGCCGGCCAACGCAACCAGTAGGAGCGAGCCGCAACTCTTGACCGCCGCAGCTCCTCTCCTGCCTTCCAGCTGGCGCAAGTCTTCGCCTCTTCATCCCAGCTTGACACCGTCCGAAAGTTACCTCCTACTTTCGGCCAAGAAATCGACAGTCATTTCGGCCCGTTTCCCTTCGCTCCCGCTCTGGTCAACGCAACCAGCATGAACAAGCCGCAAATCCTGACAGCCGCAGCCGCCACTCGTCACCAGGGGGCAGGAGCCCTTTTTATTGAAACCACGACACCTCCCGCCCCTCCTGCCTTCCAGTCGGCATAAGACTTCGCCTCTTCTTCCCAACTTGGCAGAAACTCAACACAGAAACTCTAGGTTTTTCTTCAACCTTTTCGAAGATCACCGCAACTCTGCTTCTCCGCTCGATTGAGCAGAAATGACTAACGACTAGTCATACAACACCATCCCGGGTCCTTCTTTAGCACAACTCCCTCTCATCTCTGACCCGCTCTCTACCGCATGGAACCACACAAGAGTTAATTGACCATGGTAACTCATAACATTCACGGCAATCTCCGCTGAAACCCATCATCTTAAGGGAATCCATCGACCTCCACCTCACACAACCTGACGCAAGGGTCGCGAATGTAATCGGACTACACCGGCTGCGACCTATTGTTGCAACCTGTACAGTAGTCAATCCCCCTTAAGCACTCAGAACGAAGCAGAAGCAAGCCACCCACAATGGAAGCTAAAGCATTCACGATGGAAGCAAGCCAACCGGTGAAGAGATCAAAGGAACAAACTCCGAAGTTCATCAACTGTTCTGAACAAAGTGCGAAGTTTCCAACAACTTTTTGGGGGACAGCCTGCTTGCATCCAGGGGTGCTCGTCAAGGCGGTGCCCGCCACCAAACATGACGAGGTCAACTGATAATGCTAAAATTATCAGGTTAGTATGTTTTGGCAATAAAGAAAGAACATTTTGCCGGCCCCCAATCAGGCCGGCTAAAAATGGTTTCTTTTTGCCTAAAACATACTAACCTAAATTCCCGCCCTGCCTCCCCTCTCGAGTCACCGCCTGACATATTGAGAGTAAAAGGAATGCCGATAGCGTGCACGCTGTCGCTTTTATAAGGGAGGACTGCCACGCGCATGCGCGGTAGGGGCATGCAAGCAGGCGTCCGAGCACCGGAAGAAACCTCCAGGGGAACAATCACATTCGAGGAATGTAATGCTAAAATTATCAGGTTAGTATGTTTTAGGCAAAAAGAAACCATTTTTAGCCGGCCTGACTGGGGGCCGGCAAAATGTTCTTTTTATCATTCTGATGTTTTAAAATAAAAACCAAGAGTTTTTTTAAACCTCAGGTTTGTTCCCTAGTAAGATTAATTGTTTTTAAGTGTAAATTATTATGTAGCCCATTGTAGCTTTATACTTTGTTAAGCAATTAAATTAATCCACCGTTGGTGGCAGTGTATTACCGGAAGCATTAAGGTTAGGCCTAGAATAGGACACCGACGCTCCATCCCCCAAGCCGGGACTGTAGCCCATGCTGTGTTTATTATCGTAAAAAGTCTAAATAACCACGTAACCTGATGCAAAGAAGTACTCGTCAATCAAGGATGTCAGGGGGGGGGGGGGGGCGCTACAAGCACCTCAGCCGTCGCAGCGTCCGCCGCTACAACTTGGTGGCAGTGGTGGGATCAACAGGTTCTGTTCCCGACAAGCGTTTTCCCCCTGCCATACTACTATGCCAAGTTTCTAGAAGGATGCAAGTCCAGTCCAACTAGACGTCAGTGGTCCAGTCACAAAGGCCACGAAGCAGATGCCAGTGATCCCGTAAAATAAGATCACGAAGATCACTGCAGCCAAGCAGTGGATTTTGAGTTTGCTAACCAAGGTCCCAGAGGATTAGACCGCCAGAGACGATCTACATCAACTACAAATCAGTGCCGGACTTCCCGTACTACGGTGGAACAGGAAGGACAGACTGACAACACAGCGATTGTGTGTAAAAGGGTAAGTGTACATGAGATGTGCTATAAGGCCGCCAAGCCGAGTATTGTAGTTAAGAGCCATTGTGTATTTTAGCTATTCACATACCAGAGTGCTAGGGGTCCTTGAAAGTGCTTTTTTATGTATAAACTTGCTGGATTTGGTAGAGAAGTTTTTTTTAGCAATTTGCTCTAGCCAAAATTAACGTTCAAATTAATATGCGGCTGCATTTAATTTTGGTTTAAACATAAAAGCTTTATTTTGAACCCATTTAACGTTAAAAACCAAAAATGTTTGAAATGTTTAAACGAAATCATCCATGACTTGCCCAACAAAGGCCTCAAAAAGGCTTGTTTAAACTTAAGATTTACTGTAAGTGACTCTCGAGCCGAATCAGTACAAATCTTACGAGCAGCCCTCGAAGACGGTAAACTAGATTTAAACGAACTCTGACGCACTAGCTAACGCTATAGAAAAGAGAGAGGCTACTATTTTAGCAAGAAAAGAACTAGCCGTAAAAGAAAACGAGCTTTTTCTCAAAGCGGAGGAGCTTAAATTAAGAGCCCTAGAAGTTGCGGATGCCGACAAGCGTCGAGCTCACGAACTAACAGTAAAAGATGGCGATAACACCCACGAGTTAAGACTTCTCAATTTGCAGCTTGAATTAGCAAGGCTACAAGCTACGAATGTTAACGCTGCTCCAAACGGAGCTAACGGCACTCCCCCAGCTCAACCAAATCCAGTAAAACAGGGTAAAGTTGCTGATGTTGTTCGCCTAATCAACAAGTGGACACCCAAAACAGAAATTAACAGTTTCTGAAAAATATTTGAGAGAATTGTAACTAGTCAGAAAATTCCCAAGGACCAATGGACTACAGCTTTGTTACCGTTAATGGGAGAAGTTTTAGTCAAAGTTTGCGACCAGCTTTCCGACACGGAAATGCTCGATTATGAAGTAGTTAAAGTTAAATTACTTGCCCGATTTGTCCAGACCAAAGAGTCGTTACAAACCCAGTTTCGTGCACTCGAAAAGGACCCAGAAATGCAGTAGCATGACTACGCATTTGATTTGGAAACTTTGTTTTCCAGATGGCTTGAATCAGCCAAAGTTAACAGGGATTTCGATAAACTTGTTAATTTAATGCTCTTAGAGCAATTTTACAAATCTTGCCGTAACCACCTCAGAAAATGGATCCCCGATCAAATTAAGACGGGTACGTTGGCCGAAGCAGCCCAACTGTGTGACGAGTATACTACTCGAAACAAGCAAATTGCTACCGAAACTGCCACTCGTGCAGCCAAAACACAGCCCATAGCTGCAACGTCAAACCAAGGTTCTAAACCTTCAGGTCAACAACGTGGTAACCGACGTAACCACCACCCGACAGCTAATCCGGCTGGAACTGTCGAAGTTAAAACTGACGCCCCTGGTAGGGACACTGCCACTAGTGCTAACCCTAACCGTGATTTTAACCGACCACGTCAGTACGATGGCAACTGCTTTTATTGCAAACGCCCCGGGCACCGAAAAAACGAGTGTCGCTACCGCATCGCGGCTGAAAAAGCATCCATCGACGCAGATTGTAATTTTGTAAATACTGCCCCTCCCGAAATGGTGCTTTCTAAACACATTCATGAATGGGCCGTCAACGGAACTAAATGTTTAGTCCTTAGAGATACGGGGTCTACCCATGATGTAGTGTCACGTAGTCTTGTAAACCCCGAACAATTTACGGGTGAGTATACGCATTGCCATAATGCCTTAACAGAGCAAACTACTGCCCACACAATTGCTCTAATTAACGTACAAACTCCCTACGGAGCCATTCAATCCGAAGCCCTCGTCTCGGATCACATTGGGCCGCACTTTGATATGTTACTCGGCGTGCCGTCCCAAAATGTATTAGAGGAAAAAGGTTTTGCCCCCCTCCCCACGTACGTTAATGCCGTCACTCGTTCACAGACACGCGTGAATGAGCAGCTACCCATCTTACGCCCTGATTACCGTGAGATCGCCAGCGATAGCGAGGAGTCAAGGAGCAAGGCTGAACTCAGTGAGGTCCCTCCACAAGCAGGGATGGATGGCTTTGTCAACCCCAAACCAGACAGTCTGGACGCTGCTATCTTAGGCCCTCAAACGGAGCAACTTTCAAACTTGCTCAACATTGACAAAACCGAGTTTCTTAAACTCCAACACGAATGCCCCACATTAAAATTGTGCTGGCAATATGCTGAAATCCCAGAGAATCAGCAAGACGAAAATAAGTTATTTTTCGTTGAAAACGATTTACTTTTTCGTAAACCCTTTCGTCCCGAAGGAAGGTTGCTAATTAAGAGGCAACTTGTTCTTCCTAAGGAGTGTAGAGATTTGGTCATGAGTACAGCGGATGCAAATGCATGGACCGGCCATCTTGGTCGTTCTAAAACGAAAGAAAGAGTACTAACAAATTTCTACTGGCCCAAATGTTTTAGTGACATTGAGCAGTTCGTTCTAACGTGTCTTACCTGCCAGAAAAATAGAAAATCTGGACAGAAGTTTGTTGCCCCCATGGTACTCGTGCCCATGGATGGGGAACCATTCAACTGATTTATTGTTGACATTGTTGGCCCCATTAGACCTACTAGTCGAGCAGGCTTTAAATACATTTTATCCCTTCTTGATAACAAAATTTCCCGAGGCTGTGCCCCTCAAAGGAGCAAACAGTCAAAGTGTAGTTGATGCCCTCCTTCTTGTTTTCTCTCGATTAGGGTTTTTGTCTCAGAACTTACAACATTATTCCTTGAAAAGTGTGGAATCAAATGTGTAAATTCGAGTGTTTCCCACCCCCAATCTAACAGCGTGGAAAGATTTCACCGAACGCTCAAAGCAGTGCTACGAGCCGCTTGTTATGAGCGTCCCCAGGACTGGGAAAGATGTCTCCCGGGTGCCATGTTTGCACTTCGCACCGCTCCACTTGAGAGCACTGGTTTCACCCCAGCAGAAATGGTGTACGGCCGAAATTTAAAGGGACCTCTCGAGCTTGTGAAAAGCCAATGGATTGAACCTGACGTTCACCCATCCGTCCTTGAGTACATCTTGAATCTCTTACAAAGGTTCCAATACTCACGGGAACTCGCACAAGAAAACATTGTGAAGAGTCAGCTTAAAAATAAAACATATTACGAACGTAAGGCAGTTGAACGCAAGTTCACAGTTGGTGACAAAGTTTTAGTCTTAAAACCAGCTAGAACCAATAAGTTAGAAATTTATTGGGATGGACCCTGTGAGGTGATAAAACGCTTATCAGATACAAATTATCTTGTTAAGAAGTCCTTTGGTTCTCAAAAGGAGACCATTTATCACGTTAACTTGCTAAAGCCCTATCCGCCTAAGGAAGGGTCTAGTAACCACTCGTTTCATGACGAACGTGACTTTACTCACCACGACCATGTCTGGACAGGCCAGCCTGGTGATGGCCATCTTAATTCCAAAGAGGCCATGAGTCTTTTTAAAAAGACAGGTGATTTAACAGAATCACAGAAATCCGACTTACTTAAAGTCTTTGACCGTGTAGATGGAGTCTTTTCTACTCTGCCGGGTCGTACCGACATTGTTACCCACGATGTGGAATTAATCGATTCGCATGTTAAGCCCTGTAAATATTATAGGCAGGCGAAATTCGAACGTGACTTGATTGTCACTGAGATTGAATGCTCAGTCTAGGTTTAATTGTTGAAACCGATTCCCCTCATGGTTCACCCATGATCATCGTCCAAAAAGAAGACGCAAGCCCACGTCCTGTAGCTGACTACAGAGAGCTGAACAACAATACGGTAACCAAAGATTACCCAATTCCCAATATCGAGGAATGTATTGAACGTGCAGCTAAATGGAAATACATCTCCATTTTTGACCTCAACCGTGGATTTTGGCAAGTGCGCTTGACGCCACAGGCTTCAATGGCCGCCACCATCACAACTCCCATTGGGAAGTTTGCTCCCCTCATGATGAACATGGGGATGAAAAACGCTCCATTTTGTTTCCAAAAACTAATGGACAATGTCACACGTGGCATGGAGGAGTTTGTGACTCCCTTTCAAGATGACACCGCAGTTGGTGCCGAAACGTGGCAACAACATCTTGACAACATTTTTAATTTTCTCTCTGCTGTCAAGAAGGCCGGGTTAACGGTTAACGCCAAGAAATCGCAGGTTGCTTGCAGCAGAGCTACTCTCCTTGGACACGAAGTGGGCAATGGAACTCACACTCCTTCAGAAGTGAAGGTGTTGGCTGTACAGAAATTCGTACGTACGTACACAAACTAAGAAAGATGTCCGTTCCTTCCTTGGTTTGGTTGGTTACTACCAACGTTACATTCCCCACTATTCCGAAATCTGTGCATGTCTTACAGACTGAAAAAAGATGCACCCGATCCCGTTTCATGGGATGATTCAAAACAAAATGCCTTTGAAACGTTGAAAACTGCCTTAGTGACGTTTCCTGTCCTAAGAGCGCCCGACTTCGCCCAAACCTTCATCCTCCAATGTGATTGTTCAGACCGAGGTATGGGTTGCGTGCTTTCACAACAGTTTGGTGAAGATGAACATCCCTGCCTTTACGTTTCACGTAAACTAACCGCCCGTGAGCAAAATTACGGGACGACAGAAAAAGAGTGTGCTTGTGTGATCTGGTCAGTAGCTAAATTACGGCCCTACATCTATGGGACAAAATTTATCATTGAATCGACCACAACCCACTCCACTGGCTCAAGCAAATGTCTGGAAAAAACCCCAGATTGCTTAGGTGGAGCCTCACCCTTCAAGATTATGACTACACTGTCAGGTACAAACCAGGCAAGCTTCACTTAAACGCTGACACCTTAAGTAGGTATTTTGTTTAAACATTAACTTGTTAAAACTCATCATTTTCAGTGAAAATTGACTGAAAATTATTTTTAACTGCATTTTTAATTTTGTTACATGGTTTGTTGGAAGTACGTCCATAACATAAAGCAACTTCCACTTAATTAACGTTTTGGCCTTCACACCTGAATTTTAAGTGCCTATGTTTTACTCTTTTTGTCACTATCAACGTCTCCCTTTGTGGGAGAATATTAACAAAGATTGTAACGACACTAATTAAATATTCATTAGGAATATTCTATGGGGGTTGCAACTTGTTCCCGGTTGGCCCTTCTTTAAGTTTTAAACGAAATGGTTTTCTTTATAAAAAACCGTCTGTCTCACCTCTGAGTGCAAAAGGATAACTCTGTCGTTAAAAGGTTGTTGGGTTTTATCCACAAAACCTCCCAGCGTTGTATTGTTATGTTTAAGTTATGGGTCTTATCTCAAAATCCTTCAGTGTCAAATTGAACATGTAAACAAGTTGTTTGGTAACCTTAAATCATTCTAGTGGGAGTAGTGGGGGTCATTTTATGCGTACCCCCATAGTATTCGATTCTCCGACCCCTATCGCAGCGGCTAGGTTTATTGAAATGCGGCGGAGGGTTAATTTCGCAGTCATCCCAGATAAAAAAAAATGACTAGACTTGAGCAGAGGCAGAATCCGTACGGGACATATTACCAGAGCAGTAGATGGCCTCATTTATCTGTTATAACGAAACAACAAACTTAACTTTCTACTTTTACTTTAAAACTAGTGTGTTTCTTGATAAAATGTCTTTTGCCCCATTTTCAAATACTTGTACACGATTTTCCTGCACCAGCAGCGCGGACAGTATTTAGTTAATGGCTGCAAAAATAGTGTTTCTTAACTTGTAACTTTGAATTTATGGAAAATTTTCTAAGCCACAAAAACGTTAGTCCCCGAAAAATACAAAACGGCAAAGTTAATATTTTTGTAAACAGTGTGATAATTTTTATTTGTAAAAGGATCCCCGGGATAGGAAAAAGTATCCCACAGTCTATCTCATTTTTGGTTTAAAATGAATGAAACCCAGTCTATCTCATTCTAAAATTGAATGAAAGTAACTTGAGATGGATATCTCCACAAAGTGATGCTTAATATGGTTTTATTTTGTATTACTTATTGCATGGCTTGGCAGTCTTGATTTTTGCATATCTTGTGTGCACTAACCTTTCTGTTTTTAGCTTTTATTCGGAGTTCTAAGGAACCCTGAATAAAATCCTCTGTGTGGGGGCGTGTAATGTCGGCTTGCCGAAAAACGATTGGAGAGGATACATAACCTCCAAAGATAAAAAAAACTCGTGGAACATTTTTTTTATTGAGCGCTTCAAATGCCAAAAAGACCTCGGTCTTTGACCATCAGCTATATTTTATATAATGGACAGAAACGGCCCATCTTGGAACCCTTTAATAGATCCACACATTACCCAAGTCTTCAGGAAGCCAAACTTCAAGATTTCTATCCTGAACTCTCAATATTGTCATTGGAAAACCACTCCAAAACCAACGCAGCGTACCTTCATCATGGCCGCCATTATTAAAAACTTGTAATTTGTACTTTCTAATTTTATTGTTTGTATTTAGGGCAAAAAGCCCAAAGACATTAGCTTAGTGTTTTATTAGGAGGGGCTTCCTCTGCGAAGGTACTTAACCTCCTACTTAATTGTACAGACAACTTTGTGAGTGTGATATTTTTTATTGTGTTGAACTGCAGCAACTTTTATGAAAAATTTCCACAGCGATCGTCGCCTGTCCTTTAACTTTGAAGTTATTTATTCTACTTAAACTTAAATGCGTTATAGCATTCTCTAAGCTAATCTATTTATTCTTTTTATGCTTTATTAATAATAATCTTTTGCCCCCAAAACGCTACCATTAGTCCAAAATATACAGACATCGGCAATCACCGGAAATTTTTGTGTATATATGTTTTGCTTTAATTCTCTACAAAACCCGACTGACCCATCCGAATGTTGCTACTAGCTTGCTCTACTATTAAAAACTGAAAGATATTTATAATAGATCTGTTTTCATGCAATCCGAAAGTCAAACTGTGCTTAAAACTTCGAATCCCCCTTTTTTGCCCCCCTCCCCTGCCAAACTAGTTGTGGTGTATAACACTGCAGTTTTCAGTTAAAGGTTGTAAAATTTAGTAGTAATACTTTATGTATTACCCAAACCAAAGTACTAAACTTTAACGAGAGCCAATTCACGATATTCATTCGTAAATAATCAATTTCCCAATGCAAAGGCCATTTCCCAAAGTTCAAGAGTTGAAAACTCTATTTGGCCGATCTCTAACCATTCCCTACTCCTTCAAACGGCTCTGCACCAAAACCCTTTGCCATACCGACTTCTCCTCCCACTTTCCATTGTTCTCCTGGCCCTCAGCCAATCAGACCCCCGCAGCTACCCTCGACGTCCGCACGAACTTCCGGTTACGTGTATAAAACCCCAGCCCCAGAACTCAATCGTTAGCACAGCTCACAGATCTCTCAAGCTAGAAGGGTCACGCCGGTCGGGAGTGGAGAAGTCACGTCCCGGATTGCCATGCCGGACAAAATGGTAATGGTTGTAAGTAAACTAGTTTAACTTTAGAAGTGTATCTTTAGGACCCCCCAATTCTAAATTCATAGTCTAAATTAAATTAACGTCTAGCTTGGAGTCTTTATGGTTGGTAAGCCTTATCGGCATTGCTGGTCTTTACCACCATAATGTTAGAGTAGGCATCTCTTACTAAAAGGCCAGTTTCTTACTTTGTTCATTCTTTAATGTAAACAAAGGGACGGTTTGATCCTCGCGAGGAAAAATAACTGTGGGACGACTTGAAAACTACAGTTGTCAAATATAGTTGTAACTTAGCGGACGCGGTTCAGCTTGCTGGGTATTCCTGGATAGGAACCCAAGATAAAAATGCTTTTTCTATTCTAAATCAAGTGTTTAAGAATCAACTTCGTTGTTCTTGTATTAATGTGAATTTTTATTGTAAATTCAAGCCAAGTGTTTTTGCTAAACGTGTCAAAAGCTTAAACTAGTGAACTCCAAATGTAAAAGTGTTATTTTTATCATTCTGATCTTTTAAAATAAAAACCAAGAGTTTTTAAACCTCAATTTCGTTCCCTAGTAAGATTAATTGTTTTTAAGTGTAAATTATTATGTAGCCCATTTTAGCTTTATACTTCGTTAAGCAATTAAATTAATCCACCGTTGGTGGCAGTGTATTACCGGAAGCATTAAGGTTAGGCCTAGAATAGGACACCGACGCTCCATCCCCCAAGCCGGGACTGTAGCCCATGCTGTGTTTATTATCGTAAAAAGTCGAAATAACCATGTAACCTGATGCAAAGAAGTACTCGTCAACCAAGGATGTCGGGACGCTACAAGCACTTCAGCCTTCGTAGCGTCCGCCGCTACAACGCGCAACATACTCATCAGCATAAATATCTGCCTTTTCTACTGAGTCTATGTCAAGCTTATCCTGAAGCCAGTACTTAAGTTGGTTGGGACAATTTACTAAAAATTGCTCTAGCAAAATCAGATCTAAGATCTTACCAGCATCTGCACTCGCTTTGGTAAGATCAAACCATTGCACCATTTGCGTCCTAAGCCTAAATGCAAATTTACTATAACTTTGTTCAGTAGACTTCGAAAAACTACGGAACTTTACACGTGCAGCTTCTGGCGTGAGGTGAAATTGGTTTAAAAGTTCAGCTTTAACTTTGTCGTAATCAACTGCATCACTCTCGCTTAACCTAGCGCATACTTGAGTGAATACAGAGCCTATAAGAGGCTGTAGCTGTAGGGTGGAACTTTTGCTTGTTTAGCTGTTCGATCAAACTGGACCAAGTATTCACTAATATCCTGGCCCTTTTCTTCCCCCCATACTGGCAATAATTTATGCAAGCTCCTATATCGAGAATTTTGAGTATTAGGCTCTCTAGAAACAACTGGCTTTTTTTCCCTTAGCTCTAATTCTTTTTTCTTTAACTCATTCTCTTGTTGTTTTAATTGAAAACTGAGTGTCAAGTTCCATCCGCCGAGTCTCTTGCTGGCTTTTGGCTATTTCAGCTTCATGAGCGAGTTTCTGCTGAGCTATTTTGGCTAACTCGGCTGCATGATGCTAAATATGTACTAATTGGGCTAACCTACCCTTTTCATTTTCAGCCTCGAGAAGTTTAAAATGCTGCAATTCTCTAGCTTCATCCCTTTCCCTCTCTTTTTGTTGTTTGGCTTCCCTTAATGGCGTAAGCCAATCATTTAAATCATCTACAGTAAAAATACCTTTGTCAATACCATTCTGGATTTTGGTTATAGTTGTGGATTTTACACTACTCTTACCTATTCCGGTGTCAACACAGAATTTTTGTAACTCTTTTACTGTATAGGGTTCACAAATGGTTTGTGCATCCATTTTTACCAACTGTTTTAAAGCTGGGTTCTAGACCCACTGCGAGAAAAAAAAGCAACGCTTGCGGGAGCTTCAGTTGGAAAAGTATGTTTACTAAACATAAAGTTTAAACTTAAAATAAACTTGCAGTTATTCACTAATTAAAATAAATTTAATCTAGTTAGGCCTACACAGGCCTACAACAGTTATTTGCTATTTAAACTGAAATTTAAACTAGCCAGGCTAACACAGGCCTACAAATTTCTTTTTTCGTAAAAAAAAAACCTTTTTAAACGACCGGTAAAATTATTTAAACCGACTGGAAATTTACCTTTTGCCTCCAAAGTTTTCAGAAATAAATTCACAATCCCCTATCAAGGTAAATATCCCTATTTTAAAACTTTAACCCTAGTCTCGCAAGCGTTTTTTCACACAATTTTAAACCATAAAATCACTAAACTTCAGCTGCTCAACCTTAAAGTATATAAATACAATTTGCACCTGAACGACTGCACCTACAATGTACCCCTGCTTTGGCTTTTTACTGTTGTTCTCTTGCTTCTCGCTTGAGTAGGCTACGACTTAATTTCCATCAAACTTGAGGAATTGAATAAAGTTTTGAGTCCGTGGTGCCCCTGTTGACCGCTCACTGGAAACAAACACTTGTTTTCATTTAAGCCAGCATACCTCTGCTGAACTGACTGGATTACTGGATTTTCATTCTAGCCAACAGACCTCGTTAAGCTGACTGGAATAGTGGAAAAACTAGCTAGCGCATAAAGTGACAAATAAATTGCTCACAAAGTGGCCGTAGCTGTGCTGACGAAGTCGGCTGCTCTCATAGCTGAATTCTGGCTGTGTCGGCCTACTGTAGTCGACGTCTAGGCCTGCTTGGGTCGTCTAAACATCGGACGGTGGTTTGAAGCTTCCCTCGGTTTGGTCTGCTTGGCACCTCAGCTCCTCGGTCCTACGATCCTTGCCGCTGCTGGGCTCGGTTGCTGACCATGGCTTTGGGGGCTTTCTTCTATAGGCAATCGATGGCTGTGGGTTTGAGCCTCACTGTCATCTATGACGATCCCTGGTAACGCATGGCTGGAATCCTGGCAACTGGAATCCTGGCATTGTCTCGACGAAGGAAGTGGGAAGAATTTTGGTTCTCTACCGAATCCCACTGGCTGCGACGCAGTTTATTACGAAGCCTAGCGAAAGTACCTAGGGAGCCGTAACATTTATCCTAACTGGCAGTATTATCCTTTCTCTCGACGATTCTGGTAGAACTGCCACCACTCATTCGCGAATGAGGCCTAACCTTAACTCTGTTATGATTTGAATTGTGCTTAATTTATTCATGCAGAAGTCAGAATAAAAGAAGTCGATTTCCAACATATGCACATTTATTTTTGGCATATATATCCAAACAAGTTACAGGTTAACTATTTAACGTTGAAGGTAAACAACTTTCGGTTGGGTGCACAACTTACTGCTGGAACCAGTTAAAAATAGTTTAACTCAATTTTCAGGCATTTTGCGATGAAACAAGTTATGATTTTGAACAAAATCAAAAAAATATTATATTAATTCTTCTTCCCTTTACGATTTTGGGCTCGGGAAGAAAATTAATAAATTATCAAGGTTTTTAGGAACCCGTGGACCTCACACTAGCTTGTCCTTATTCATTGCGTAGGCTAAGAAATGTTGGGCTCAAGAGCTAGGACTAATTCTTATTAATCTTCTTGGGGACTAAATTATATTAGGATCCCTTCCCCCTAAGATCTTATTAGCTAAAGTATCTTTAGACTACGTTTTAGTTTAAGTACTTTACTAATCTAAAGCTTACCAAGTCATGGTACTACCCCGACTTATTCAGCTTCAGTTTATCCGTTACTCGGCTAAGCGCCCGCCTGCTCTAGAAATGGCATAGCGTCCCGCTGATCTGCAGTGGTTTTGGGACCTAGATTACAAATGTCAGTTTCCTTAAATACTGAAATACAGTGTCTTCACGTGGATGGACAGGAGAGCTCAAGGCTTCTCATTTGTTGAAAACCTAACTCAATTTCATAAACTGCATTTCAATTCGACGATTTCCTTAAGGCGTTTGCGCCTAAGGCGATCATTTGCTTGGTACATGTAGCAATCCTAAAATTTCCAGCGATCGGCAACTTGACTTCCGGAAAAAGGCGTCGTTCAAACGTCCACGCTTTCTTCAAGACTGAGAAAAGAGCATCCAAGCACGCGAGCATCCCATTGGCCGAACTCGCGCCCTGTGATTGGCCAGAAACGGCTCCCTCCGATCTGGTTCCGGTTTGACGATCATAGGGTCCGTAATGCTAGTTTCGAACTGAATGCGCTGACATTAATTTATTTTTATTTAAAAAATAATATTCTTGAAAATCTTAAGTGATAGTCTACTTTGGTTTTTTAAATTATTACTTAGAATCATATTGTTATGATTTACGCAAACCAAATTTGCAGCACAAATTCCCAGTAAGAAGTTGCACTACAGGCGAATTTTCGGTGATATCACCAGTAAAGTTACTTGTGAGTCTGTCACCTTCCTCAGGCCACTAAATTACTACTTCAGATTACAAAAAAACTTTCACATGTCGTCCATTTTGCAGACAGTCAT
>JAHWFP010108092.1:37278-70132 GCA_023313725.1 Lithobius niger
AGCTATAGGACTAAAGCTCGATAAATGAAAAATTCCAACTCTAAGTGAGTTGACACGCAAATCTAAAATTCACCATTGGCACTAGCTAACAGCTGTTACTAGCCTACGAGTACGAGCGCTCTTGCCATTACCTTAGGTGAACCGAGTCATTTACGAAGAACTAAAATATTAGTTTAACCTAGATTAAAAAACCAATTTATATTTTAAACTAACTAGAATTTTATTTAATGCCCAAACTAAAAGATTTCGAGATTGGTTCCAACCGCATTTGTACTTACAGTTTTCTGGCTCTAAGCTGAAATACATTTCTATGGTCACAAATGCAATTCGTAAAACAGCCGACACACGGTCAATATTTTTTTCCAAATGACAATAGTTAACAATATTTACATTTTTCTTGAGTGGAAGGTTACATGTCAACAACAGAGGTTACATATTTTTCCAAACGAATCCGACATTTACCTTAAACATTAAGTAAATTCGAAGGGTTTTACAGAAAATCACGTCTCATGGCTTGTAAAAGCCGGATGCAACTTTTACGAAAAAAAGGATCCACGTTACTTTTCTTGGCATGCGTTTTAACAAGTGGGATTCAAGTTAAATTGGCACAAAATAAATAAATGGTGTTTTTATTTATTTTAATGAACCAGCAGCCACAACGGACTACTAAACTGAATAGCCTACCCATATTTCTGCCGATACGACATAGAAGGAAGATCGTAGTTCCTGGAGAAATAGTAGCTAAACAGAAGAACATTTAAAAACAGACTAATCTGTTACAGGTGTTTAAAAACCGTCTTGACTTGCATTTAGCACAATGTGCGAACTGGCCCCTCTGCCACTGGTAAATGGAAAAAGTAATAGAATTATATGAATTAATAAATTGTCTTGGAAAGAAACATTGTGAAAATCCTGAACACTGAACATTGTGACCATAAATTCCATTTTACTTGAGCCTAGAAAACATAATACAGTCATGTTAAATTCGAAATTACTAGGGCATATTTGGATTGTTACCACTCCTTAATAGTGTAACGGCGGACGCTATGACGGCTTAGGTGCTTGTAACGCCCCCGGTTTCCCTGGTGTACGTGGAGTTTCAGCTTGAGGTTAATCGGTGTTTATGACGACTTTTTACGTTAATCAACACAGCATGGGCGACTGTCCCAGAATGGGGGATGGAGCGCCGGTTCTAATTAAAGGGGCCTAACCTTAAACTGTCGGTATCGCTGGCACCAACGGTGGATTTAACTGTTTTACTAGCTAAAATTAAAGATGGGCTACATATTTATATTTTACACTAAAAGACAATTAATCAATCTAGCAAACGACTGAAGCTTAAAACTCCTGGTTTTATTTTTGCAACAGAGAATGAAAAAAACAACACTTTACATTATAGTTTGCTTCGGAGAAGCTTTTGAATCAAATTAATTAAAAACAACAAGTTTGAATATACCTTCGTACATCGTAAAATCAGACAAACCACACTTGTGTTTGAATAAAAGTTTAAATTTTCACAATAGAAAAAGTAATATTAGGTGCTCCCGGAGACACCCACAAGACTTAACAGCCGCAACTGATAGAAGCCTGACAGTATGTTTCTACATGATCAACCGTCCACAGTTATGTTTCTAAGTTTTCCAAGTACAAAAAGATCAACCTCCCTTAGTTCCCTCGAGAACTGTTCTAAGTAATAAAAAGCCCGGCAACTTTACACTTACGCATCAGTTTGTTTCAATTTGACTTCCACAAACATCAAACCGTCAAGTAGTTTAAGTTAAAATTCCATTTAAAATAAACTGGAAAA
Source organism: Lithobius niger (assembly GCA_023313725.1). Lineage (NCBI taxonomy): Eukaryota > Metazoa > Arthropoda > Chilopoda > Lithobiomorpha > Lithobiidae > Lithobius > Lithobius niger. Next base: position 39,086 of record JAHWFP010108092.1, read on the forward strand.
GTTGGTTTTTAGTAAGAGAACCACTCTGACGTTATGGGGAGAGAGAACCTAAGATGCCGCTACAGGCGTCTCCACCATAATTTAACAAGCTAGAGAGTTTAAGTTTCCGTTTTTAAACTAAAATTTAGAATATGGGGGTCCTAAACTTAACTTTCAAAAGCTAAACTGTAACATACGAAACACTACCTTCGTGCCCGGCATGGCATTCTCCGGACATGGCGTCTCCACTCCCGACTGGCGTGACCCTTCTCTAGCTTGAGATCTGTGAGCTGTGCTAACTAGGGATTCTGGGGCTCGGGTTTTATACACATTACCGGAAGTAGGCGCGGACGCCGAGGATAGCTGTGGGGGTCTGATTGGCTGAGGGCCTTGAGAACAATGGAAAGTGGGAGGAGAAGTCGGATGAACAAAGGAACTGGGTGCAGAGCCATTTGAAGGAGTAGGGACATGTAAAGACGGAAAAGATAGGCCTGTTTTGAGTTTCACTCAATTGAACTTTGGGAAATAGGCCTTTACTTTGTATTATTGGTTATGGAATGAATATTTACATGTTTGCAACGTGAATAGGCTCTTGTTAAAGCTTAATACTTGGCTTTGGGTAATGCAGAAAGCATTACTGTTAAATTTACAAGCTTTAACTGTAAACTGCAGTGTTATACACCACAACTAGTTTTGGCGGGGGAGGGGGGCAAAAAGGGGGATTCGAAGTTTTTGCACAATTTGACTTTCGGATTGGGTTTGAACAGATCTTTTATAAACATCTTTTGGTTTTTAATAGTAGAACAAGCTATCTGTAGCATTTGGTAGGTCTCAGTCAGGCCAGAGGAGAACTAAAATAAACATATATACACTGAAAATTCGTGTCCGGTAGAATGCCAGGTTCGTTTGAACACATGGTAGCGTTTCTGGGGGTAAAAGATTATTATAAAAGTATAAATGCGGTTAAATAAACTAGCTTAGTTGGATGCTATAACGCATTAAGTTATTGGGAACGTTTAAAATTTTGAAGTTAAAATTGATCGTTGTGGAAATTTTTCATAAGGATTGCGGCCGACAAACACAATAAAAAATATCACACTACAAAATGGTTGTCTGTACAAATCCTCGAGGTTCAGTACCTTCGCAGAGGAAGCTCCTCCTAAAATGCACTAAGCTAGTGTGTTCGGGCTTTTTGCCCTAAAAGGAAAAGGATAAAATAAAAGTACATAAGTACAGAGTTCAATAATGGCGGCCATGTTGATGGCTTGGAGGTGATCTTCAAACGTGGTTTAATGGTTCTTCCTGGTGGAAAGTCCGGATTTGGGCTTCCCCAAGTGTCTTGTATTTGGGTGGACTATGGATGTTGAAAATTTGGGCCGATTTGGTCCACTATTGAAGAAACGGCGAAATGTGCCTCGATGAGGCATTTGGGCGCTCAAGAAAAAAAATTTAAGATTTTTGAAAAACAGGCGTTTTTCGGTGGCGCTCGTTTACAATAGTTAAAATGGTTTTTGAATTCATAAGCTAGATGGTAAATAAGTTAAAAAAGTTATTAATTGTACTTTCCCTTTTGGGTATATTGTTTTTTTTTGTTTTGGCCCTAGGCCTAAGTATTCTCATTATTGTTATTGTCTGTTGCCGTTTTACTCTTATAACTTTACATTATTCAGAGTAGGTGAATTTCATAGTCCATTAGGTTATATTTACAAACTAAATTTTGATATTAACATTGCATGTGCCTTTGCGTGTAAGTTATACGTATATGAATTTTGTTACACAGCCTGAACGGCGATGTAATGCGATTGTAAGTAAAGTAAAGTAGGCCAGTAACGAACCCAAATTTAGGAAATAACCAAAGCCATCCCACACCATGAGGGGTCGGGGGGGGCTTTGCTTGAGTGATAAATTACGATCTTCCTTACACCGTACTGCAAGCAAGAATAAAACATCAGAAAAAAAAAAGTTATGGGAAAACGAGTATTGTCAACTCCGTAGCCTTTATTTATTTAATGATGGCCAGTTATTGAAGAATGAATACTATTAAGATATTTTGTCAATAATATAGGCCTAATAAAATATAAACTAAAATAGTACCTGTGCATGGCGGAAAAAAAAAATTAAAGTCCTATGAACGATCAATGTTGACATTCGGGTAAAAATCGGTCTGTGCAGGCAGTAAATCGTGCAATAGGCCTTATCACCTAAATTAGTATTTTTGCTGGTGGTTTCATCAAAACTGACGTGAAATTTCTTTTCTTTGATGAAAATAGCGCTTGGTTTGAGGGATCGTAACCACGTTTGGCCGCCATCTTGTCACGTTTGAAATCTGGGAATCCCTGGGAAATCCCCTTTCTTGCTGTCATCAGTGCACACATAATTAATTTCAACGTTCATAGGTTTATTCCTCGAATATACTGTTCCGTTTCAAAAGCCGTTGGTGCCTCCTTTAGTATGGAGAGCTCAGACTGGTTCATCGTATCACTTTACTTTTGAACAGGTTGGGGCCAGTCATCAAGTGACGTCTCGCAACTCGAGTCAAAAGCCGTCTCCATAGGAACTAGTGAACTTTGTGAACGGCCGGCTAGCAGTCCACTATGACGGGAGCTCTATTGACAATCGTCAATATTTGAGCACATTTTAAACTACAAGTATGATATCACAACGCCATCGCCGTAAAGACATCATAACGCGATTTCTGAGTTGGTACAAAATACGGTAGTGGCTACTACAAATACTAAAATTCAAGCCTTTTCCAGGTCTGGAAAACACTTTGCCTTTTTTCAAGCTTTTTCAAGCCTTTTCCAGGCTTGTGCGAACCCTGCTACTACCAATTTTTGTAGTCATAGGGTGGTATAAGGGAGGGTAACACAATATGAAGATGTTTTTTGAATGGGAGCAAGGCAAGGGGCTTTGACAACTTCCACCGGTAGCTTATTCCACAGGTTGCACACTCTGAAAGCAAATGACTCATGTTGTAATGATGTCCACCAATGTTGTTTCACAACCTTAGCTGCGTGGTTTCTAGTCCTAAGATCATCAGCGACAACAAGCCAAGATTTTTCAAGTGGGTTATTGTCCATTGAGTTAATAGTCTTATATGCAAAGATAAGATCTCCGCGAGAACATCGATAAGCCAGTGTGGGAAGTGTGAGTCATCGTAAATGTGCACTGTATGGCAGATTGGATAAACCAATGACCCTCTTTGTTGCACGTCTCCGGTATCTTCCCACTTTGTCCTTGTCGCGTTCAAGTCTGATCCTCCAAGCTTGGTTTGCATATTCAATGATGCTGCTACAGTACAGTTTAAGGAAGATGTTTGGTTGAAGCTTATCAAAGGTATTTTGGACTGCTGCTAACACAGCGGTATGCCTTGGCTACAACAGATTGGGCATGTGTTGAAAAGGAAAGATCACCATCATGAATGACGCCAAGATCTTTCTGTGAAGCCTTATCTTGCAGTAGCTTATTAGAACCAAGGTCATAGATAGTATGAAGACGTTGGTTGCCTGACCTAAGGATACAACACTTGCTCAAAACAGTGGAATTGTGCCAATAAAATCCGATATCAAAGCCGATGACTACCGGTGTGCCGATACCAATTCCGGTTCTAAGTACGGTTCCATGGTCTCGAAACCGGTACTGGAACGGCTATCTTGGTTGTACGATGACCAAAAATCAGCACAGACCACTAAATCACTTGATATTGTCGTCTATTTTCCCTTTTACAGGGGTATGCGATAGTTGGAAAGAATATCGTAGACATCTTGGAATAGAAAATTAATTGCAGAAGCTTAAATCATTGTTAAATTGCTTGATACGTACTAGAATCTTAGAGAAACATATCGCAGGGAAGTTAAATGCCCTAGCAGACGAACTGCCCAGACAATGTCAGATCGCAAGATACTGTATGTCAAGGCCTATTTCAGATGTGGATGGAAACTGATGGTAGACCTATTCACTACAAGATTAAACAACTAATTCCCAAATTTTGTATCCCCCTTTCCTGACTCGAAAGCCTGGGCAACCGACGCCCTGACAATCTCCTGGACAGGGATGGCATTCATATTATCTCCGTTCTCCCTACTTTAGGCGACGCTCAACATGATCCGCCAATACCAGAGAGAATTCATCATGATCGCATATACTTGGCCAGCGGCCCTTGGTACATCGATCTGATGGAGTTGATGAAAGAGGGTCCAATTCCTCTCCCAGTGTCAGAGTTCATCGTAACCCAACACAATGGAAGGACGACCCACCCATGCCCACATATTTTTCATCTTCACGGTTGGAGACTGACAACCAAACAGTCGTTTTGACGGCTTCTCAACTGAAGTAACTGAAAGGCTTGTTTGTTGCCATCGTGAATCTGCCATTCGCAAGTATGAGACAAGATGGCAAATTTGGTACTTTTGTTTGATTCTACCAATTCTTCTGAAACAACCCTGTCGTCTTTCTTGGAACACGTCTCAAAAGGTTTTGCCTTCAGCCATAAAAGGCTATCATTCAACCATTAATTTAGTCTGCATGGGGAAGAGCAGCGTCATTGACAGCAATATCATCTCTCGACCCAAAACTAATCATCTCTTTCCAAAGTGGAACCTTTCTTTCGTCTTAACAAGTCTCGAAAAATACAAAATACTAACCTCTTCATTCAGACGAATGAACATGTGGTCGGCTTGGTCTATAATTATTCGGATTTATTGAACCATATGCAAGCTTAATTTGGAGACGTAAGTAGCTACTAGCTTTATTGTTACTTAACATGTTAAAGCACAATAGTTAAGTAAATGCTCTGCCACATTCTGCACTATACCCCTCAGCCGCCGCCGTTAGCCGCCGCGCCGCACTTTTCTGTGTCAGCCGAACAGCCGCCGAATATTTTGCGGCGGCCGCCTGGCCTAGCCGCTGAAAAAAATGCGGCTAAAGCCGAAAATTTTGAAGTTTTAATGCATCAAAATGAAACAAAAGTCATGAAGTTAGTTGTAAAATGTTTCTAACGGTAAGCTGCTCTCGATTGCCATATTTTTTTTATTTTTAAAAAATATATTCACTTGGCAGAAACTTAAGTGTGCCTGTATTTATGTAGTCATTAGCATACAAGGTTACTTTCGGTTTCGTTTTTAAGGTTCGCGTAATAATAGTCAGGACACATCGCTGTGGAAGCATTACTTAAAAAAAAAATAAGTGGTGATGCTGCTCTTCTGATTTTTAATTTGAGGGTTCTTCACAAATTTTTCCTTTTTTCATTTGTGATTCATCTGGAAATCCATTAGGCCTCTGTCCCCTTCCCCCTTCCATTTCGTTATTTTCTTATGTAGTTAGTTTCGTCGTCGATTCTTTGCTTCATTTCGATCGATTTAGCCGAAAATTAGCCGTCAGCCAGCCGAATTTATAGTTGGCCGGTGGTGGCCGTAAAATTTGTGGCTAGCCGCATTTTAGCCGTAATTTCTGTTAAGCCGGCTGAAAATGACTAAATAATGCGGCTGAGGGGTATATTCTGCACTTCACTAACATTAACTCTCTTGATACAAATGTGTAAAAATTTTAAACTTGACTTTTCAGGTGTGAAACAACAGAAAACAATAAAAGTGAAAAAAGGAAAAACACAAGCAAAAGAAAAGTTAAAATCGCAGCCAGATGCTAAGCTACCATCATGTGGTGAAAGAGACTTGACCCTCTACATTTTTCGTGCGATTGGCAAAGTGTTACATTGCAAACGTGAGTCTTAGGCATTGTGTGGAGTGGATCCTTCTGGTTTGTCGTTTTGTCCAAGTTCTTAGATAGTGCCACAAAAATCGCTTTCACGAAGTTAATCTAAATTATTATTTATTCAAGGAGACAAGGAGCAACCTACCGATGAAAATAGATTGCCTATTGTTGCAAAGGCTATGGCAAGGTCACCATTACACTCAGTGCCAGAAGTAAGTTCGGTTGGTAAACTTGTTGCATTCATTTTGTAATTCTAAAGTGAATGTAAGGAGTATAATTGGTTATTTACAAAAAAGTTGAAGTGTAGGAAACCTGGTCTGCAAAATGTTATAAGTTTGTAATGGTTGTAACCTCTCAAGTGTTGAGGTTGGTTCCACTTTGTGAGGCTGGTATTGTTTTCATTGTCTTTAAACAATTTCCGTTAAAACTTTGCTTTCAACATTAAAGGTAAAACAAAGTGAACACATTAAAAAATATATTTTAGCACACATCCTTCACATTTTTTTTAATTGGCAGAGCGAGCGAAGCGAACGTAGCGTAGCCTATAACGGACATTGAATTGTAAAATGTTGGTTGATTGCACTTTCGTAGTCTGGGTAGAGTCTAAACCAAAGTGCAGATTGCTATGAAATTTGCCACATTGCTAGATAGCCCCAAAAGTATTGCTGATCTCCAATTTGGCGTAAATTGATCAATTATAATCCACAAAATTACAACTTTCTGAACTTATCGATCTAACGCTCGCCATTGCATATTTGGAATCCTGAATAGTTAAGGAATTCCGACGAAGCATACACTGTGCTTCTGGTAATCAAGTGAGCTTTAAAAAAGATGCCAAAATAAATCACCGTAGCTTCCTTACAGCTAACAATCTTTTTTGACGTAATTCAACGAAATAATAACATTTGATTATAGCACTTTAACCACTTTAACTACAATATGCTCCATCACAAGAAAAAAAAACACAACACCACAAATTAGAAACACTGTTTCTAATTTGTGGTGTCATGTTATTTTTTTCTTGTGATGTCGTCTGCTAGCCGCAGTAGCCACTGCCTACCGCTGTTTTCATACAATTGGCCCAAAGCCTGTTTCCTAGTAATAAAGTTTAAAACTGAGCTAACCCAACTTTGGAAGAAAATGTTATTATAAAATGCTAGTAATTGTGTACTCGTACAAATTTATGGTTAGAACTAGGGCGATTGCCTTCAAACCTCTTACTTCCATTCTTGATTATAAAAACAGTCCAAGAATTGCGACGGTCCAAGAATTTCACCGCTGGCGCCCCAATATTTATGCCCCCATCTGTCTCTATTAATCATTACTTCGGGTTCCGAAAACCAACAAAATAGAACCAAGGTCCTATTGCATTATTCCATGCTGGGCTATGCGGGCGGGACGCGCCTGCTTGGAGCACTCTTAAGTTGTTTAAAGCACACAGGCCTGCTTTCAACCATTCATTGTGTATAATGACTCTTGTACATTTTGTAAGTTATTGAATCATGTTTTATTTTATTGCTGTTTCGTACTATCTGCAAAATACTTAACCCTCTGGGTCCTTGGTTTTTATTTTCTTAACTCAAACGTATAGAATGTAAAGCCGATATATCGGCTTCTTGGGCCCAAAGGGTTAATTTCGGTAATATGTGCTAAATGGCTGATTTATACTAATTCATTTCTCAAAAATAAAAAGATTCAATAATTTTATCACAAGCTCTTGCCAGGTGGTGCTGCGTCCAATCTACCTCTATGCAAGCTGGCCGCTATTAGGTCATTATCGCTTTGAGCTCAGTGTTGGTGTGGTTGTGCCAATATATGCTCTTAGGTTTTAGACTTTTTTCATTGGAAAAACGGACATGAAATCTTCGAATTTTTTAACGTAGTAAATTCGGGTGTGTTACCTGTTGGTGTGTGCTTTTAAGCCTATTTATTTGCTACCTGGCGTGTGTAATATTTTGTCTGAATGGACAAGGTGCGCCATTTTCGTAGGTCCCGCCCGAAATGTTTGCTGTGGCACTTCGTTCTTGGAAACAGCGTTGAAGCGCATCAGCAACGTGGTTGCCATAATTTAGTTGGCTCTAAAACTTGTTTTCCCCTATTTTATTCCCGTTGCTTGTAACGTTCTGGTGATTCGTTTAATGATGTAGACCACCTTCCGAATTCCCATTTTCTCGAGATTGCCGTTATTATCATCGGCGTTTCTCCTTAGGCTAACTCACCTTTGGCTGCATATCTCCACCTTACTCAATTCAGTTTAGGTTGCCTTAGCTCATTTTTGTTCAGGTGCTAGAGAGAATGTGCAGTTTGCTGTAGCAGAATCTAATTTAATTTTGATTGTGTGCTGGAATTTGTGTTTCCTTTTACTCTTGTTGCGCAAAATTCCAATTTGGCGGCCTCTTGTCAAATCCGGATGTCTCAAGTGTTTCTTCTCCACGGCGACGTTGTCCGCTACAGCACCTAGTGTGAGAACGTGGAAGTAGACATGTTGGCAAGGCAAACTGGGATTAAAGCTGCGTTCCTCACTCACTATACGGCAGGTCAGCTTACTGCTTTTCTGGTATTAATTAATCACAGGCTCGCCAGGAACCGTCCAGTACCGTACGGCCTGAGGACCAAAGGGAATTGGTAATTAAAGAAACCGTGTGTGGAAATATTTGTACTTTGCTTAGCTGCCGGTTTTTAAACTGAGAGGAAGAATAACGAAGCATAACGATTGAATTACGAGATCTGGCACACTGAGACCTTCTCCCGCATTCACATGTACAGATACCAATTCCCTTCGGTTCTCGGACCATACGATACTGGACGGCTGCTGGCGTGTCATTCACTAACTAATACCGGAAAAGTACAAAGCTGACCAGGAGTAGCGCGAGGAACGTAACTGCTATTTCAGTTGGCCTTGCGCGTTGGTTTCATGTTGTGCTAAGCAGGCTTCTGCTGTGCATTGTGGATTGAACCGTGTTTGAAACTCAATTATAGTCGTAATTACTGGAATTATGTAGAAAATTTCCGCTCATTTTCACAACGAGGACACTTTTTAATGTCCAGCTAATTTTCGGTGGCTGGGTGCCACCATCCTCAGGTACTCCGACGAAAGTTTTTGGCCTCCGTGTGCTCCTACATCGTTGTCGTCTGCTTCGAATTTGTAACCGACGCTCCTCGCGGCCTCCCTTATTTGGTGGGCAGCATACTCTCAAGCTCTCTAGCTTCCACTTCCTGCCAAACTGTTGCTTCAGGTCGTTGCCAATGACGTTTTCGCCCCGAGGAAATGTTGGCCCTTGAATATTCATTAGCGAAACACCACCAATTTCGTGCAGTCGAATGGCAATTGATTCTAAGCATCTCAGATGCCTATCGTTTTTTGAATTCGACTTCACAAGTGTCTCAGCTTTTTCCCGTCCAATACTATGCTTAGACTCCATGCAGTGAGCTGCGATGCCGTTGTCGTCTTTTTTGTTTCTCACATTGGCCATGTGCTGCCTCATTCTCGTCCGGATTCCCTTCCTCGTCTCACCTATATAGACAGCATCGCAGTCTCTGCATGGAATCTTGTAGATGCCTTCTTCACTCCTCCCATCATTTCTTCATCTTCCAGCTTCTGTGTCCTCCTCACCATCCTTCCTTCTTGTTCCTTCTTCTTCGTTCTTCCTTTCGTCAGTTTTTTTATGTTATCTATATTTTTAAAGTATGTAGTGAATCCGCTCTTATCCAACACCGCTTTATCGGTTCACTGACCCCTTCGAGATGTGTAAGTACCACCTTCAGCCCTCGTTCTTTTACTCTTTCCTCCCTCTGTGTTTCGCTGATTTTTTTTTTCTCGCTTCCCACTTTCTTCCTCATTTCATTCAAAAGTCCACCTGGGTACCCCAGCTTTAAAAACCGCTCTTTCGTCTCTTCCATGTGTAATGCTTCGGTCACTTTGTCACTCGAATTCCTTGCCACCCGTCTGAACTCGTTCCTTGCTATCGCCTTCAATTGTGCCTTTGGGTGTCCCGATCTGTAATCAATCCCTCTTTCAGTTGACATTGGCTTCCTGTATGATTCGTATTCAATTCTTCCTTCTTCCTCATTTCTCTTCTACAATATGTCCAAAATTGATAGCTTCCCATCCTTTTCTTCTTCCAGCGTGAGCTCGATTCCTTTTCTCCAGATATTAATCTTCTGCATCAGTCTTTCCAGGTCCCTCCTCTTCATCACCGCCAACACATCATCAACGAATCGCTTCCATATCCTTACACCCAATCCAGACTTTGAAACCATTTCATCCAAGTGCTGCATCACAAGCCCCGCCATTATCGGCGGACTAGAATAGCCCATTGGCGCTCCTCTAGTCTGCCAATATATGCAACCTCCAAACTCCACATAGATGTGAGACAGCAAAACCGTGAGCATTGCACGATCTTTTTGAAAATCTTTTCTTGGAACATTCCACCTCCGCCTCGACATTGCTAACATTTCCAGTATCAGTCTATGTGACAGGCTGGGGAATAGGCCTATCACATCAAACGACACAAGTATTTCATCTTGATCCAATTTTACCTCCCTCACCACTTCGAGCAACTCTTCTGTCTTTTTCAGCCTACTGTCACCTTGCACATACTTCTTCCCAATCCAACTCTTGGGCCATCCTCCCTTTTGCAGACGTAATGACTCTCAATGGGGCCCCTTCTTTATGGGGCTTTATTTGCGCGAAGACTGAAGACAATTTTTGGGGAATTTTCGGACAAAGTTTTAGCATCTCCTCTTTAGATATGTGGCCTTCCTTTTTAAGTCTTTCAATTCCAAACTTCAAGTTAATCATCGGCCCATTTCCCTGATCTCCTTCTTTCTTCACGTACATTCCCGATCCTTCCAACTCTTTCTTGACCCTCTCGTCATGCTCTACCTTGTCCAACACTACTGTCTTATTTGCTTTATCAGCCATGGTCACCACGATTTCATTTTTCATCCTCAATCTCCTAATCGCTTCAGCTTGTTTTACACTAATGTTAGGCTTGATTTTTGGCGGTTTTTTCACCAACAGATGTTGAATTTTGAGTCTGTTAAAGCAAATCCGCCCCCGCGTTCAGGGGATGGTGAGTGGCGGAGATTTTCGACAATGTGATGAGTTGCCGTCCCTCCCCACCCCCCACCCCCACACCTTCGCCATCGGGTGTCATGGGTAGTTACCGACGTCGCCAAAATGCACAACATCGTGCTTGCAATCACAGTTAGAATTTTCTAAACAAACAGAAAAAGAATCTTACAGGCTTTAGCACCGCTGACAAGCTACCCCCCCCCCCCAACACTTCGTGGCTGTTCGCCGATGTCTACAAAATTCCAATTGCGTTTGTGCTAACAAACACAATTGGAATTTTCTAAATAACCAGAGGAAAAAATCTGATAGGCCAGTATTAATAGCACCGACAAGGCCGAAGTTGGCTGACTCTTTTTCATTCATCCAGCTTTACTAATGCTATTGAAAGAAAGAAAGAACGAAAGGAATTTGGCGGAATTGAGGGGCAATATCTCCTTTTGAATTTGCCGGCAGTGGGTGTTGCAGTAAGGGTTGTTAAAACTCTTCCCCCTACGGCTTTTTGTCTGCTATGTTGTTGGCTCTTTAGACAGGCTCTGTTTTCCTTAGGTCCCTGGCCTTTCAGACCTTCGAGCCGGTCTTTGCAGGATCAAAGTCACTTGATCTGGACTACATCAACAAGTCATGCCTAGGCCAAGCTGGTCCAGCCAAGTCATCTCAAGTGCACCAAGTCAAGTTCAGACAAGTCAACGCAGCTCTTCGGGCTGCTGCTCGCCACTGCCTGTTGTCCCTCACGGTCTGTCGTCGTCTCTTCTGGACAGTTGTCTTCACTAAGTCATTTTTACCACCTGTCACCCTTCGATGACGTTCACTTGTTGCCCATCGTTTGCGTATTTCTGGACGGTCACCTTTTGCTGCTTGCCGTCCTTCGTGGACTATAGGCCTTTGCTGGCCGTCGTCCTTCGTTTTCCTTGATCCAGCTTCAGCTCTTGGCAGTGCAGCCGTCGACGCTTCAACAAGGATTCCCTTCCGAAGGCCGCTGTTTCGTTTCCTCCACCGTCAAAAGATAATGAAACGTCTACATACATACTGCTAGGCTTATCTTTGCAGGCTGCCTGTCGTCCGTCGCCGACCACCGCTTAAGTGGACCTCGACCTTCGCTGCCTGTCGTCCTTTGCGGCCTATGACTTGCAGCTTCTTAACTTTCCATCCTTCGCGGACTGTCGTGGAGGCTCTCCAGTCTGTCATAGCTTCGCTCCTGTCGTGTACAGCCCGTCTTGGCTAAGGTTCCTCAAGTCCAGCTTCTTCAAGTCAAGGACCCTTACACCGGCTTGTCACTGCTGGTCAAATCCATGAAGACATTAACTGCCGGTCGTCTACGCCTAACTGTCACCTCCCGACTGCTCATCGTCCTTCGTCGAGATGTTATTCTTTCTCCAGAATGACACTGGTACAGGCTTCGGCTGTACATGTCATACATTTGACATGTTATAAGGCAGATTCCTGTGGTTCCTGTCACACAATCTTATTATGTCTGGCTAAGCTTCAGACTGCTTCATCACCTCTATCCACCGGCACTTCCTTCGACCTTTCGTCCTATTGAAAAAAAAAAAGTGCCGCTCTTAAGAGTCCATCTACAGTACCTTCTGCGGCTCTCACTGCTCGTCCCCTCTCAAAGGTTTAAGTTCACAGGCTTCCAGCCACTTTCGTCTCGGCCTTCGTTCACCCTGTGTGCACAAGTCTTGCACACATGCAGGAGTTGTTGCATCACCCTTGTTGAGGCCTTCGCAATCCATCTATCGCCCAGACACTCCCCTTGCTGCTCCACGACTTCCTGTCCCTCTGCAGCGGCTACATTCGGTCGTGCTTTCCACCATCGATCAACAACACCAGCAAGCTGGGACAAGACAGTCGTGCGCCTTCTGCACCGTCCACGTGCTGCACCGCCTTTCGTCTATCATTCCCGACAAATTGTCCTCCCCTTCAGTTGTCAACCCCTTTAAGTACACTTGGGTTTTTGCAGCGGCCTTATGGTGTTTGACAGCTGCTCTGCACATAGCTTTCTCCGCCGCATTCCAGGATGCTGCCAAGATTTTTGTCTGGACCTTCGGGATGCTACAGTTAACATACTCCACGCTGCAGACCAGCGCTTTCTATGAAGGGGTCCCTGCTGTCACCGTTTGGTTCGGACTTTTTGACCACGGCACTGCAGGGCAATAATCGAGATGAAGGCAATATTTCCAGCCAATCACTCCAAGGCAGGATTTCATTTACTACCTCCGCGGGACATTGCGCCTTCGCCAAAGAGACAGGTGTAATGTTTTGCCAGCGTATTGCTTTCTCGTGTAGGGCATCCTGCGATCACCTGCCATGTCTTTAGTGAGGTCTTACCTCTGGGTCTGCTCTGTGCCCCAGCCTTGTCTCCCCTTTCGACTTCAGCCACATCGGCTCGCTTTGCATCCGTCTCAACGTCTGACCATTCGGCCGCTTCCAGTCTGATTTTGCTTCCTTGTTTTCCGGGTCGCTCCGGCAACAAGGGTTACTCCTTTGCCTGGCATTCCCACTCCGATCCTGAACTGCTTTTGTCTGCCGTTGGCGCCTGTTTTCACCAAGCACTATCCCTCCTTTATCCGTTGATACCTCGCCTCCCCGGCCGACAAGAGGAAGGGGGAGAGGGGTGGCTTTCCCTTGTTCAGCAACCCAGACTCTTCACGATAACTTGCTTTCCTGAGGAATGGGCCACCAGCATCACCAGTAAAGCTATCAGGGATTCACTCAACCGGATCTACGGCAGCTATTAGCAACAATAGTTCCGTTGGTGCGTCTTACTACAAGTCGATCCAGTCGACCCACCCCTTCCTGAGCTCTTAATCTTCATCAATGGCCTGACGGGCTCCACCATACTCGTCTGTCGTTCACGCTTAACCCTTAAAATGTTAAGGACGAGTATACTCGCCAAAAACACAAGCACAGCTTGGAGTTCCAAAAACAGAGTCCAAAGTATGTACGAGATGGCCAACAATGGAGAAACGACAACAATACTATGTTCCCTTAACAAGCCGACTCTAGAGATGGCCGTGGCCGAGTTGGTAGAGGCGTGTGCCTGAAGTTAAAGAGCTCCTTCAAGTTGCTAGTTCGAGTCCCATCCAGGTTACCTCTACTTTTTTGGAGGTAGAAAATTAATTCAGCAGTCAAAGGGTTAACTCCATGTTCAAAACTGCTGGCGAGGCGACTTTCACCCTCCTTGACATCTTTCGCATTTCTGCTCTGATCACATCCTTCAGAGGCGAAAAAAGCCTATCGCTCGCAGGCTGTTCCAGATAGGACCTCTCCATCGTTCTGTTCTCCTTTATAAATGTCGCCTTACAAACCACTCTCATCCTGTTAGTCAACCGTCTCACCTGCAAGAAGGTCTTCATCTTGCTCGCAGACAGTATTTGCTGTAGCAAGGTACAGGCCTTGTCCTTCACTCTGGCTGTTTCCACAACTATGTGAGAGGTCCTTCCCCTTCGTAATTCCAGCTCTTCCCACATCCTAAGGAATACGCCGAGACATCATATTTGTCATGTTCATACCTACGAGGTTATCTACGGAGGACAAGTGACAAACTTCCTTGTTTCGTCAAACCCTATGGGGAACCCTCTGCACGTATGATCCCACCCTAAAAAGGGACGATTATTGTGAACACTTACGAAGCCTTCAACGTCACCTAGGCTACTAGCAACATCCAAGTCACTGCTCACGAACCTAGAGCCATCTCCACATTCTAAGCCTTCCACAGAAGCTTTCCCGTCTCCGATATCCTTGAAGCTGCGTCACGGTGATGCACTTTCGTATTCAGGTCTTTTTACTTCGGGACATGTCTTCTCGTGCTAGTCTTTGGGGCTTGTCGTCACTACCAGACATGTTCTTCAACTCCTTAAGCAATTAGCTATCTTCTCTTCCAGCACGTTCCGTTCATCACCTTCTTCCAGATTATGCGAAATGTTTGGGGGCACGAGCCCACAACTCTAAGGCACTCGTCAGGCTGTTGCCCGCCACCGCTCTTGACGAGGTGTACTGGAATGCTAAAATATTCCAGAAAATGGATGTTTCTAGTTGCCTTCAAATATCCATTACCTTTTTAATAGCATTCTCCTTATCAAAATGCTGTTCAATCTAGAGAAATTAAATCGAAGATGTCCTTCCGGTTCGCTACCTACTGCGCAGCCTCCATCATATAAAAGCCGAAGCGGAGCAGTAAGCTCACTTTTTCTTCTCTACACGTCGCGCTGTTCACATCGCTCCTCGACTTCTTCGTTCTCCTGCGGACGGGGGACGCTCCTAGGGACGACTCAGTCGTCCTTGCTCCTCACTCCGCTTTGCCAGATTCAGCGGACCCGTCCCCTACGGGTTTGGTTGAAGTTTTTAAGATTTTTGCGGATCGTGAATCGCTCGATCCCGCTCTTCTTCTGGCTGGTCCGCTGCTTTTCACTGCCGCCGTCCCTCGATGCTGCTGTGCCCCTTGGTTCCTGCCCAGGGCGGCTCTTGTCATCGTTGCGTTCGGGCGGTGCACGGACCGGTTCGGATGGACGACGTTCCTCATTCTTGGCTCCCCACTGCGCATTGCTTCTGCGCAGTTCTTTTGGATTGGGCTGTTTCACCGCTCACTGTCGGCTTGCGCCTTCCTTCCCTCCAGCATTGGATGCTGTTGTTTACTTAAAGGGGTATGATATCCCTCCACGCCGTCACCATCTGCTCATCCTACGGCGCAGCCCTTTTTTCTTATGATATATACTCTGACGATGCAATCCGCTCATCTTTCCTCGACCTTCGTTCTGTACAGCTGTGCTATACGCTGCTCCTCGACTGATCCCATCTTTACTCCATCCTCTTCACGGATCCGCCGGTCCTTAGGACCAGCTACTTATCACTATCCTCTCCTGCCTCTGCATCTCCCGGTTGAAGCTTCGCTCCCGGTTTCCTCTGCTCCGCCCTTAGGAGCAGATAGACAGAGGAACGATCCATCCTTTCGAAAGATCGGCAACCGCCGTGTACAGTGGCTTATTGTCAACATCACGAAGAAGCAGGAAGATCCAGCAAGAATAACACCTACCACCTACCGCCAAAATTTTTTCTGTTCAGTAAAACACCAAAAGTTCCCTCGACTTTCCTTTCCTCGGACTAGGATGCTTCTATTTTCACAAGCGTTACACATTGATCCGCTGCGCCCGATCCTATCCTCCATCGTTGCCTATCCTCGGTCCTCTTGTCTCATGCGAAGGGAACGGCAAGGGAAGGCCCCTCATCCCGCACGCCTCGGTCCGCACTTCCTCCGGACCCACCAGATGCGGATCGTGTGGAAATTCTTGGAACTCACTGCAGACCAGGATTCTGTAGAACAGCCTTGTCCGCTACCCAATCCTCTTCTTTCAAAGCCATCCGCTCTGTTACCTTGTGATACTGCAGCCACGTCCTCGATCCCCTGCAGTCAACCTCCACCAACTCGGGACCTACGATCCCTGGCAGACGAACTCTCTCGTACCAAAGAACGCTCTGCTTGCCTCAAGCTTCAACTTAAAGCCCGGAAGGTTGCTAACAAACTGGCATCCTCCGTCGGTCCGCATCTTACTCCATTGGACCTTTCCTCGCACTCATCTCCTCATCTCGTCCCTCTGTTACTGATCGATCCGCTACCCAGCGGACCGACGATCCTCTTACCGCATCCACACTCTTATGGATTCTTCGCTCCAGGCTTTCAAGCGCTAAGCACCTGTTTGACTACACTTCGGCCTGGCTTTCCTCCATTCCTAAGCGTCACAAGCTCTCTTTGGAAGAAGCCGGTCCTTCTACTGCTTCTAACGATCTGCGTTCCACACCATTCGCTCTTCCTCCGGTCCTCCCTGCAGACGAGGATCTAGACTCTTATTATTGTCCAGATCCGTCTCTTTCGGATCAGCCTGACCCTCCGTTTCAAGGGGACCCTGATCCGTTGGAAATTCCTTTGCCTGAACTACTAAAACAACAGTAGAAAGGATCGTTCCAGATTGTTTTTTATACAAACCATCCTCCACCTCCGATCCTGTTTCCAAGAACCGAGTGTTGCCACTGGTTTTGGTTTAAGTGATTAACTTCCGCACCAACCTCCACTACTGGGTCAGTTCACTACACTTCTTACTACTAAAGCTTCGATTCCTAAGCAACAACAATCCTCCAACTTTGCCTGCCAATCCGCTTCCGCGTCTCATTCAACAGGTTCCGTTACCAGTTCTGCCCGTCCCTCCTGCGGCCGGAGATCTCCATCCTATTATTCTCCATGACCAGTCCCAGTGATTTAAATCAATGATTTTTTTTATTTATTTTTTGTGGGACACTGCGTACACAAAAATAACTTCAAAATTATTTTAGTAGTACACTGTAGTACGCTACAATTGCATATTCAAAAAGCTTTACCAGTAATTATAGCAACTTAGTAAGCTGTTGTTTCATACTCAAGATAGATTCAACAGTAATTACAAGAATTTAGTAGTAGTCTAGTTGGCTATTGATCATACTCGAAGCAGCTGCTACAATAATTAACTAGCCTAAATGACAACTTACTAGTCTGTTTCTTGCTCAACGTAGCTTCAATTATGGGAACTTGGTTGGCTTTCCTACTCAAAATATATTCAATTTTTCACGAATAATTGGATCTTGTCATTTGCTAGCCTAATTGCTATTAGTCAAAGATACTTTTGCTTAATTTCCTGTAACGTTTTTGATTCTTAGAATTAAACAAAAACGCTAAATTGGCAGATTTGCCTAAGCCTAAACGATTTTGAAGTTTGCACTGCACTAGTCCAAACTATGAAAATACTTTTTCCACGTGTGCAGTGGAGCCAATTGCAGTGTGTAACTGTTCTGCGACATCAATCACCTCCTGGTCCACTTTGTCCTATTGTGAAGTCCACCATTCGAGTGGCTAGACCGAACTGACAACGTTTTGGATGAACATAATATTGAGAGAATGGTTTGGCTTTATATTTAATGAGCATTGGAACTATATTTGGATAATTTTCATAGCCCAATTAATCGATACCAGAGTGGTACCCCTTTTCCGTAAGTCTTTACCCATAACAGATGGAGTTATAACCTTAACCAAATAATGAGCTAGTGTTAGAGCTTGCTGGAAACTTTTGTGCTTATCTTATTTTGCATATTTCTTGTAGTTTTACATTAATTTCATATTTAATTTTAAAATGATTTAAATCAATGATTTTTATTGTTGATTTAATCATTGATTAAATCATTTTGATTAAATCATTGCCAACCCTGCCTGGTCCTGTACCAGTTCCACCCGCATTTATACCTCCGGGAAAAGGACATGAGCTCTCTAAGACAGGCCCTGCACGAATCAGTCTACAGTTCCCCAAGCCCTGTCCCTGGGCTCTTGGATGCGTTCCTCACACGACGCTTTTCACACTCCTCTCGTTACCTCTCGTTCCCCTACTCGGGGGAGGGGGGGGGGACACTTGCTCCCGTTCAGAGCAACAACATCACGTTCCTCATCACCCTACCTTCTCTTTTCTACGCCACCAAGCTGTTCGCTTCATTCCCAGCTTTGCGCCATCCGCTGCGTCCTACCCCATCCTCGGTAACGCCGTCCTTGTGCCTCACAGTAAAGGGACACCAGGGGATGGCTCCTCATCTCGCACTCCTCTTTCCGCATTCCTTCCAGTCCCACCGGTTGTGGCTAATGTTGAATTTCTTGAACCCACAGCGGACCAGGGTTCTTTGGAGCAGCCGCGTCCGCCGCACAATTCTCTTCTTTCTGAGCTGTCCCAATACCTTGTGACACTGCAGCTACGTCCCCGATCCCTTGCCACCAGTGTGGAGCCTACGTTCTATTGCCAAGTTGGCATCCTCTGCAGGACCGCAACTTACTCCTCTGTATTTGTCCTCACATTCATCCCGTCCTTCGGTATCTGGATATTCCACCGCTCTGCGGACCAGTGAACCACTCACTCCATCCCCAGTACATACCCTCATGGACTCCTCACTCCAAACCCTTAAACTTAGGCTCCAGTTTTTGATTACACGACGGCCTGGCTTTGTAACGGCGGACGCTACGCTGCATAGGTGCTTGTAACGCCCCCGGTTTCCCTGGTGTACGTGGAGTTTCAGCTTGAGGTTAATCGGTGTTAATGACGACTTTTTACGTTATTCAACACAGCATGAACACTGTCCCAGCATGGGGGATGAAGCGCCGGTCCTAGTTAAAAGGGGCCTAACCTTAAACTGTCGGTATCGCTGCCACCAACAGTGGATTTAACTGTTTTACTAGCTAAAATCTAAAGATGGGCTACATATTTAATCTTACACTAAAATACAATTAATCAATCTAGCAAACGACTGAAGCTTAAAACTCCTGGTTTTATTTTAGCAACAAAGAATGAAAAACAACCCTTTACATTATAGTTTGCTTCGGACAAGCTTTTGAATTAAATTAATTAAAAGCAACAAGTTGAATTTACAAAAGTAGCAATTCACACGTTTTCAGACCAACACTTGTGTTTGGAATAAAAGTTCAATTTTCACAAAAAAAAAGTAATATTAGGTGCTCCCGGAGACACCCACAAGACTTAACAGCCGCAACTTATAAAAGTCTGACAGTATGTTTCTACAAGATCAACCATCCACAGTTATGTTTCTAAGTTTTCCAAGTACAAAAAGATCAACCTCCCTTAGTTCCCTCGAGAACTGTTCTAAGTAATAAAAAGCCCGGCAATTTTACACTTAGGCGTCAGTTTGTTTCAATTTGACTTCCACAAAGATACAAACCGTCAAGTAGTTTAAGTTTAAAAATCCATTTAAATTAAACTGGAAAAGTTGGTTTTTAGTAAGAGAACCACTCTGACATTATGGGGAGAGAGAACCTAAGATGCTGCTACAGGCGTCTCCACCATAATTTTCCCTAGCTAGAGAGTTAAAGTTAAGTTTTAAACTAAAATTTAGAATATGGGAGTCCTAAACTGAACTTTCAAAAGCTAAACTATAACATACGAACCACTACCATCGTGCCCGGCATGGCATTCTCCGGACATGGCGTCTCTACTCCCGACTGGCGTGACCCTTCTCTAGCTTGATATCTGTGAGCTGTGCTAACTAGGGATTCTGGGGCTGGGGTTTTATACACATTACCGGAAGTAGGCGCGGACGCCGAGGATAGCTGTGGGGGTCTGATTGGCTGAGGGCCTTGAGAACAATGGAAAGTGGGAGGAGAAGTCGGATGAACAAAGGAACTGGGTGCAGAGCCGTTTGAAGGAGTAGGGACATGTAAGACGGAAAAGATAGGCCTGTTTTGAGTTTCACTCAATTAAACTTTTGGAAATAGGCCTTTACTTTGTATTATTGGCTATGGAATGAATATTTACATGTTTGCAACGTGAATAGGCTCTTGTTAAAGCTTAATACATGGCTTTGGGTAATGCAGAAAGCATTACTATTAAATTTATAAGCTTTACCTGTAAACTGCCGTGTTATACACCGCAACTAGTTTTGGCTGGGGAGGGGGGCAAAGGGGGAATTCGAAGTTTTTGCACAGTTTGACTTTCGGATTGGGTTTGAACAGATCTTTTTAAGATTTCTTTTTGTGTTTAATAGTAGATGAAGCCATCAGTAGTGTTTGAAAGGTCTCAGTCGGGTCCATAGGAGAATTAAAATAAACATATATACACTGAAAATTCGTGTCCGGTAGAATGCCAGGTCGTAGTTCGTTTGGACACATGGTAGCGTTTCTGGGGATAAAAAAATATAATAAAAGGATAAATGCGGTTAAATAAACTAGCTTAGTTGGATGCTATAACGCATTAAGTTATTGGGAATGTTTAACGTTTAAAATTTTGAAGTTAAATTTTTCATAAGGATTGTGGCCGACAAACACGATAAAAAAATATCACACTACAAAATGGTTGTCTGTACAAATCCTCGAGGTTCAGTACCTTCGCAGAGGAAGCTCCTCCTAAAATGCACTAAGCTAGTGTGTTCGGGCTTTTTGCCCTAAAAGGAAAAGGATAAAATAAAAGTACATAAATACAGAGTTTAATAATGGCGGCCATGTTGATGGCTTGGAGGTGATCTTCAAACGTGGTTTAAAGGTTCTTCCTGGTGGAAAGTCCGGATTTGGGCTTCCCCAAGTGTCTTGTATTTGGATGGACTATGGATGTTGAAAATTTGGGCCGATTTGGTCCACTATTGAAGAAACGGTGAAATGTGCCTCGGCGAGGCATTTGGGTGCTCAAGAAAAAAAATTTTTGAAAAACATGCATTTTTCGGCGACGCTCGTTTACAGCTTGCCTCCATCCTTAAGCACCACAAGCCTTCTCTCGAGGATGCTGGTCCTTCTGCCGCCCTGAACGATCTGCCTCGTCCCATCCTGTCCGCTCAGTTACCTCCTCAGGTCCCTACTGCGGTCAAGGACTCTGCTTCTTGTTAATCGTCAGACCCTTCACCCCCGGATCAACCTGACCCACCGTTCGAAGGAGATCCTGATCCTTCCGAGGTTCCACTACCAGAACTGCTAACAACAATCAAAGGGGTCGTCCCCGATTGTTTTCTTCACAAGCCATCATTTTCCTCCGAATTGGCCGGTCGTAACCTGGTTTCCACTGCTACTCACCCTTATCGTCAACTCTCCTCACCAACTATCGAGCCGTCCGAACTTCCTGTCCCAACCCGAACCACCAAGCACTGCGACTTCTCGGGTGGCTGCTATCACTCAGCTCCTCCGAGCACCTGGCATTCTTGAGAACGAGGCCACTCGCATCGCATCATGAGCCGTCCGATCCTCTGCCAACAAGATTTACGACAGTCACAGGAAATGATGGATTCATTGGTGTGTCTCGGAATGAGTGAACCAATCCACCCCCCCCCCCCCATGCAAGACCACCTCCGCTTTTTCACGACTATTCAAAGCGGACTCAAAGGCTCCACCATCCTAGTGTACCATTCTGCCTTGCATGCCGTCTTCCAGACGACTGGTACCACGAACCTCTTTACAGGTTGCAAGATCTCGTCCTTAATCCTTCCTTTTCACTTAGATCTCTTTTTCTCTGCTATGCGGCTGCTCTTCCTTTGCTCTTTGTTCGTCGATCCTCCGATCCTACGATCCTCGAGCCGCCGTTTCCCACTCCGTCCCTTGACCACTCCGTCCCTTGACCACTCCGTCAGGTACTTGGGACAGGCACAAATTCCTGTTGTCCCACAGGCACGTTTCCTGGGTCTGGTGTTCGATTCCAGGTTGTCTTGGCTTCCACACTTACGCCAGCTTAAAGACAAGGCTTTGCGGGCGCTTAACATCTTGCGGGTCCTGTCGGGCACTTCATGGGGTGCCGATCGCGCTGCCATGTTGCGCCTCTACCGAGCCCTTGTCCGCAGCAAACTTGATTATGCGTGTATGGTCTATGATTCGGCTAGTGACTCCACTCTCCAGATGTTGGACACAGTGCATCACAGTGGCCTGCGTGTGGCGACTGGGGCTTTTCGAACTTCTCCAGTGGTCAGCCTCTATGCTGAGGCCTCGGAGCCACCTTTGGCCATTCGTCGGCGACAGCTTGCCATTCAGTATGCTGTGCGTTTGCGTGCTGTGCAATCCAGTCCTGTTTGGTCCATGGTTTTTGGGCCAGACTTGCGAGTCGGTAGACGCAGGGTGGGTAAGGGTGATTTCCGCGATAGGCTCCAGCAGTCCTGTCAGGAGATAGCCTTTGAAATGCCCTGCGTCTTGAGGCTGGGGAGAATGCCAGTTGCCCCTTGGCTTGTCCCAGGTGGCAGTTTCATTTTTGCTCTGGCGTCCCTCCCGAAGGGTTCCACTCTACCAGCAAGGTACTTACAGGAGTTCCGACGGCTGAGTTCTCAGTACGCCGGTTATCAGCGCCTGTTTACTGATGGGTCGAAGTCCGACATTGGCGTGGCATGTGCTTGTGTGTGTAAGGGTGTAACGGTTGCCCATCGCCTTCCATCAGGCTATTCTGTGTTCTCTGCAGAGCTTTTGGCTCTTGGTTTGGCGGTGGAATGGATCCTTGACCTTCAGGGCACGCATTTCATTGTCTTTAGTGATTCCATGAGTGCCCTGGAGTCCTTGGCGAATTACAATCCTCGGAACCCCTTGACACAACGTGTCCAAGCTTTGCTTTCCCGCTTGCCTGGCCAGCGGAAAACCGTGCTTTTCTGCTGGATCCCGGGCCATGTTGGGATAGCAGGGAATGAACAAGCTGATTCTGCTGCGAAAGGGGCCCTTTCTGGCCCTCTCGGTAGGGATCTCAGCCTTGTTCCCTCAGATGCCTTTCCAACTCAGCGTCTGAGGTTACACGCTTTTTGGCAAACCTTGTGGGACAGACAGGACGGTAATAAGTTACGGGCCATTAAAGGCACTGTCGAGGAGTGGCACTCGGCGTGTCGCCGCAGTCGCCGTGAGGAGGTTGTGTTGGCCCGTTTGCGAATTGGTCACACCCGACTTACTCACTGTTTTCTTTTGCGGGGGGTTGACCCTCCTGAATGCTCTTGGTGTCGACTGCCACTTACGGTCCGGCACTTACTTGTTGATTGTCGCCATCTTGATGGTGTTCGTCGTCGGTTCCATCTTCCGCATGACATTGCGCGTCAGTTGGGCGATAAGTCTGTCCTCCTGTCCGGTGTTTTTCAATTTTTGCAGGAGGTACAGATGTATGACAAGATTTAGATTAGGGGTTTGAATAACATCTCTGTAATGTGTGGTGCAGTGGCAACCCGGACCACTGCACTGTGACTGAGGTTGGCGCTAATGACCAAGTTGTCGACGCGCCATTAAGCCTCAATCCCCCCCCCCCTCCGTCCCTTGAGCCCCCTCACGTATGTTTGGGGCGTGCTCTTGGTTACGATCCGGGGCGGCTTGTGCCAGCTTTACTTGGACTGCATATGGATTGACTGTGCGACGATTCGCTTGGGTTCGATCCATTGGATGACGATCCCTTGGCAACGATCTGCTTTCCAACAATCCTCTACTCGATCCACGGTCCATCGATCCACCATTCCTCACTCCGTTCCTTGAGCCCCTTCACAACCTCTGGTGTGTGAGGTGCGCTCTTGGTTCATGTCCAAGGCGGCTTGTGTCATTTCTAAAGCTGCTCTACAGTTGTACACTTTCCCCGACGGTCCGCTTGGGATCGATCAACCGAAGGACGATCCTTCGGCGACGATCCTCTTGCAACATAACACTCAGCTAGACTCAGCCACCTCACAAGACAAACAATATTCCTCGTGGCACTGGCAGCCTGTCTCTGCTGTAGCAAACTACAAGCCCTCTTGCCACAGAAAGAGTCTGTTTCCTGCCCGACTACGCTGGCTTAACATTGCCTCCACAAGCATCGTTCTGTGCTAAAACTCACAGACCCGACGAGAGGACTCCCCTTCATCATTCCGTTCTTATCTTCCACTCTAGGGGACGAAGAGGAGCGGTCCCTTTGCCCTATCAGGGCAATTCAATTTTAACTAAGGCATCCAAGCCCATCTGCCGGGGACGCTCCCAATTTTTCCTTCCCTTCAGTAATAAGGTCGCACCACTTCCGCCCGCATGATCGCCACCTGGCTAAAGAAGTGTCATCGTCCAAGCCTACATAGCGCTTAACAAAAACTGTGTCTCTAAAGGCATCAGAGTAACGGCCCACAAACTCCGTACAATTTCCACATCCTGGGCTCGCTACAGCAACATCCCCATCACTGACGCAATGGAAACTGCCTCCTGGAGACATCCCACGGTCTTCACGTCCCATTACTTCCAGGACATGTCCCACCAAGCTAAGGGACTTTACCATATCAGGCCTTTTGTTGCTGCCCGATGTACACTTTAGCCCCCTTTTACACACTGAATTTTCTGTGAGGGGAACCGGTCGCTACCTGAGGGAACTTCAAATGACGCCCGCCGCCTTGACAAAGTCTATGGGATTGCTATAAAAAAGCTAATGGATATTTTCAAGGCAACTAGAAACTCCAAAATACCAGTGTTACCTGGTTGATTTTGGTTTCTATTGCCTGTTGAAAATATACATTACCTTCGTCCCGCCCTCCTCCCCTCTTGTCGCCATTTTGGGCACAATAAAGGTCCGAAAAGGTGAGCTTACTGCTCTGCTTGGCCTTATATATGATGGAGGCTGCGCAGTAAAATGGGCAGTAAGTCGCGAACCAGAAGGACATCTTCGATTTAATTTCTCTAGATTGAACAGCATTTTGAAAAGGAGAATGCTATAAAAAAGGTAATGTATATTTTCAACAGGCAATAGAAACCAAAATCAACCACTTAACACTGTTATTTTGTAGTTTTCTTCGGCATATAGAAATGTAAAAATACCAGGGGTACCTGGTTGATTACCTTCACCCACCCTACCTCCCCTCTGTGTCACCACCTGGGCATAAAGAGGAATAAAAGATGACGATCGGTCGCTCACGACGCTTTTATAGAGAGGGTTGCTCGCGTGCACACTGGGTATGCATGGCTGGCAGGCTCAATAACTTTAATGTCTAGAGTAACAGCATTGGAGAAGGAAAATGCTAAAATTCCAGGTAATGTATACAGGGCGGTCCAAAAGTCTGGAGAAGCTGCCATTCCAAATCTACTAAGAGGAGATCACTAAAATGTACATACATATACTATGGGTCGTGGGACATGTAATGATGCTGGTTTAAATGACCTTGGAATGGTCCTTCAAGGTATCAAGATGCTAAATTTTGAACTACACATTGTAGAATAGTGGTGTAAATTGGAAAATTGTAGAGAACTGTAAGCAAATGCCAAAGCAAAAGACAGAATGAAAATCGGACCATTAGGGTAGGAGTTATCTTTCAGACAAGTTAGTCGTAATAGCTTCACTGTATGTCTTCATGATGTCCAGCAGCATAGGCGCCGTGCCAAACTAAATTATCACAGTAGTACAGGATACAGATACAGTTTTTTTCTTACCTATCCTGAAGCGGTTTCCTGAAGCATGCGTAGTTACACTTAGGGGTTTTGGAGTGATTGGAAAGGTTTGTTGCATGTAAGGGAGGAAGCGAACATGCAACACTCATTTGGACGAATACTCTCTCTCCGCCATTACATGCTGGACATGACTGATAATAAAACGAATCAACTTAACCAATTCCCTTTGCTTTAAATAAAAAAAAAATTCCTAAAGCCATTAATTTGCCTTGCCTCCCTCTGCGCTCAAGATACGTTTACAGATGTGCCGCCTTTCCCAAATGTAACAGAACCTATTTATGCTTCAGGAAACCACTTACCAATTTTGTGGAAAACTACCCACACTTTTCTGGATAGGTAAGAAAAAAAACCTGTATCTGTTGTAGTAAAGTCCTTTACTTCAGGTGGAGGTGGATTGAAGAGGATAGCCGGACTCCAAAAATCAAAAACCTTGGGGAAAAACACTCAGGTTTCTGACGCTGGGGGGGGGCCCGCCCCCCCCGCGTCAAAGACGTCCATCTTTTGGCAAGGATTCCTCAAGAAGTTACACTCCGAATCGACCAAAGTTTCTTGGGTTTACATTCGATAGAGTGTCTAAACTGAGCCGTCGCGCTCACACTTCCAGTCGCCGTAGCTTCCAAAACAATGTACAGTTTATAATTATTTTCACCTTGTTCTTTTTAGGCAAAAGCCTTACCACACTAGCTTAGTTGTGTAACAGGAGGGGTTGCCTTAAGGGTTTTTAACCTCACATATATGTTAGATACAGACACACTTTATAGTACTTTATTTTTTATTCCTATTTGAATGATCACAAATGCCATGCAAAAACCGGTAAACGGCATTGACAGTGATAATATTCAGACATATTAAATTGTATGAAAACACTTATATCACCTCCAAGAATATTTCAACAACAGTCCACTTAAATTTTCGAGGAAGAAAACACCGTTCCTCTTCTTCAGAAGACCACACCACAGCAGAGAAAGTTCGTTCGATGTGCGCTTACTCCATGTTGCACTTTAAATCTTTGCGCACGTGCTGCCGACCACTGATCTCTAAGTTATTCACTAGAGGGCCGCTCGACGACTGCAGTCAAATTCCACTCCGTGTCTAGTTTGGCAATTAGAGGCAATGGGACAAGTTCTTGATGTTTTTGCCACCCCTCTCAAAGATGAAAGCGACGCCATCCTCACCAGGCTTAATCAGTGGAATGACAACATCCAGTTCACTCGCGAGGTTGAGGCAAAAGGAAAACTCCCTTTCCTCGACGTCATGTTCACTAATGAGAGAGTGCCGTCAGCTTCTCCCCTTTCTCCAAGCCTTCCCACACAGGTAGAGGGATTAACTTTAAGTCTGCCCACCCGAGACCCCTCCTCAAGGCTCTGCTGAAGAATGAGATAACTCGCATCATTGAACACTCTTCTTCCTCCCACGTAACGGAAGTCTTCCTGCGTGACGCCAAGACCACTTTCCTGCGAGGTGGATCAACAACATGACCAAGGCTGCATGGGGCCGAGCCAAAACAAGAATTCAACAACGAAGGGTATATGCTGACACATCTCACAAAGTCGAGGATAATTCTCCTGTCGAATGCGTTACCTACCTTCCCGGTGTGAGTGATTCCATCCACAACATCCTCGCCAAAAATGGAGTCCGGTGCAGGCATCGTTATCCTTCCAATATCAAAAAGTTGCTGCGCTGCTGCTACTGCTGCTTCACCGCCTCCCTCCCCCTCCTCCCGCTCTTCCCCTTCGTCCCCCCTGTGCCCCCCACTGCTAACAAACCCGAAGCAAGTCAAAGAATTGTGCAGCCCCACCGGCCAGCCCCACCCTCCACCCCCTCTGTGATGCCTGCTGATAGGCCAATTTTGTCCTTACCACCACCTGAGGTGCGCAATCTCCAAAAAGTGGTCTATCAGGTGCCGTGCCTGGACTGTAATGCCACTTACATCGGAGAAACGAAACGCCGTCTGGAATTACGACTCAAGGAGCACATGGGAGACACCCGACGAGGGGTAAAATTGAACATCATCGCAAGACCAACCACAATATTGCTTGGGACCAGGCGTCAGTGCTCCTCCACTCCAACACCACACAAGGAGCACACCTCCGGGCACTGAATCCCTCGCAATTAAAAGATTTTCTCGTCGACGAGTGCCTCTCATGAACCCTACTGGCCCTTCCCACGACCTAATTGAAAAACTTGTCCCATTGCCTCTAATTGCCAAACTAGACACGAAGTTGAATTTGACTACAGTCGTCGAGCGGCCCTGTAGTGAATAACTTAGAGATCAGTGGCCGGCAGCACGTGCGCGAAGATTTAAAGTGCAACATGGAGTAAGCGCACATCGAACGAACTTTCTCTGCTGTGATGTGGTCTTCTGAAGAAGAGGGACGGTGGTTTCTTCCTTGAATATTTAAGTGGACTGTTGTTGAAACATTCTTGGAGGTTATATAAGTGTTTTCATATAATTTAGTATGACAAATGCCATGAAAAATGTCCTTCTATTTCAAAACTTCATTCTCTGCTGAGAAATCTAAACTTATTTTAATGCATTATAGCATTTTACTAAGATAGTTTATACCTTTTTATTATAATCTTTTGCCCCGTGAACACTACCACTGCCTAGCGTTTTTTCTTCAGTTACGATTTTACCGGACACGAATATTTAGTGTAAATATTTTATTTAAAAATCTCCTTCCAAACTCCGACTGTGACCATCCGAATGCAAATAACCTAGCTTTCTTTCTATTAAACTCGTATGTAAGATCTGAGCATCCTTCAATTAAATCCAAGCCAAACAGTTTTAAAGTAAAGACCTTTTCACTTTATTAATCAAGTAAAACTTGAAATGCACCTTCTTTACACAGGCCTCATTCCTTCAAAGCTGCTCCATTCGTTCCCTTTACAAAACCGCCAGCTCCTTCCACTTTCTATTGTTCTCTCTGCCCTCAGCCAATGAGGAGGGCACAGCTATCCTCGACGTCCGCGCTTGGTCTAGCCCGATCCCCTTCGCTAGCATAAAAACCCTAAGCAGCTCTCAATCCTTAGCACAGCTCACAGATCTCAAGCTAGAAAGGTCACGCCGGTTGGGAGTGGAGATTTCACGGTCCGAAGGTTGCCATGCTGGGCAATGGTGGTGGTCAGTATGCGTTACTAATTTAAATTGAAAGTTTATCTTTAGGACCCCCAATTCTAAATTTATAGTTTAATTTTAACTTACTTCTAGTTTGAGAATTTTTATGGTTGGCTAAGCCATCGGCATTTCTGGCCCCCTGCCTTCCATAACTTAAGGGTGGTGCCCTTTCTAAAAACCAACTTCTTTAATCCCATTTTAATCTAAACATCAGTCGGTTTGATCTCTTGAGGATTCGGGAAACGTACTTCGCAGTTTGTCCTTGTTAGCCACGTGTTTCACATCGCAACTTTGTTGGTAGTTGGCCGCATTCTGGTTACGCTTCACTGCTCCGTTACTTTTTATTTATTTATTTATTTAAAATAGTCGTAGCACCATAAGGCATTAGAACGACATCTAAAATAAAACAAACAACTCCAATACAACTATGTATCAGAGTGGCTGCACTGTATTGCAGTATGCTGAGCAACCAAACTCTTGTTGAATGCAATAAAGGTTTGATTTTGCACAGTGTCACAGTTTGTTAAATCATTCCAGTCACAAATAGTTTTTGGAAAAAAAGAACTGGCCAAAACATTTGTTCTGCACTGAAATCTTCTGATTTTCTTAACGTGATCATGCCTCCCAATGTAGTCAGG
The DNA here is from genome assembly GCA_023313725.1 of Lithobius niger. NCBI lineage: Eukaryota > Metazoa > Arthropoda > Chilopoda > Lithobiomorpha > Lithobiidae > Lithobius > Lithobius niger. Next base: position 68,509 of record JAHWFP010108092.1, read on the forward strand.
GGACACAAGGTAGTCGACAGGATTCAAAATTGTGTCCCTGTGGAAAATCTTATGTAACAGTCCAAGTCGCCGGTCCCTTCTGCGAACACACAAAGGCTGCCATCCTAAATTGTTCATCATGCCGGACACGCAGGCATCATAAGTGAATTTATTAAACACCATTCGGGTAGCACGACGCTGCACGCCTTCAAGAGCATCAATTAAAAATTGAGTACCTGGGTCCCAGACTGCACAGCAGTAGTCAAGTTTAGATCTAACCAAAGCATTAAAAACTAATTCTCTGGTGCGTGGTGGAGTGCCACGAAGTACACGGTTTATGAACCGGACTTTGGCATTTGCGTCGGCACAAAGATTCAAAATATGGTCATTCCATTTCAGCTTGTTAGTAATTTGTACTCCCAGAATAGACAGTTTATCCACTACCTGAAGAGCATCTCCACCCATAGTGTACTTTGGAATAACCACATTTTTATTTCTAGAAACTGATAAAACTTTGGTCTTGCTAGCATTCAGATTCATTTTCCACTTGATGCACCAGTCTGTGATACGCTCCAAATCATTTTGTAAAATATCTCTATCCGTAACCTCAGAAATAATTCTGTACAATGTCGAATCATCCGCGAAGAGTGCCTTATTAGATTCAATGACTTCGGTTAAGTCGTTAATGTAAATTAAAAACAGAATAGGGCCACTAACGGATCCTTGCGGCACGCCAGACGAGACGAGAGCTTCCGTCGACCTTGCACCGTTTACAACCACAAACTGTTTCCTGTCCTGAAGAAATGCACGATACCAGTCGACAATCTGTGCAGACGCACCGTAGCTTTTAAGTTTCAGAAGTAACAGGTCATGAGGCACTGAGTCGAATGCTTTAGCCATGTCTAAGGCTACAAGGTCAACGGTAGCTGCTTCGTCAAGTCCAGTAGCAATGCCGTGCATCATATCTAAAAGCAATAGTTCACATGATGATCCTTTCCGGAATCCAAACTGTCTCTGCGAGAGAAGATTGTTCAGTTCCAAATGTGCTACAAGATTGCTAACAAGTACATGCTCCATCATTTTGCAGCAAATAGAGGTCAGCGATACTGGACGATAGTTGCTTACAACATTCCTCTTTCCCGTTTTATGCAACGGCACAACAGCAGCAATCTTCCAGTCTTCTGGCACCAATCCCTCGTTCAAACTTTGCTTAAAAATATGCAATAGATATCTTGCACTCACAGCTTGTGTCCTTTTCAGCATGCAACCAACAATGCCGTCTGGTCCCGCTGCTTTACTTTCTTTAAGGTTTGAAATAAGGTTCAAAATACCTGTGTAGGCTATGTCGATGTCTGGCATAAAATTGGCACACCTGGATGTCAAAGTAGGTGTTAGGTCTCCTACATCTGGCTTCGTAAAAACAGACTCGAAGAAACTATTAAATTTATTTGCACGTTCGGTATCGTCAGAAACAAGTGTACCATTATGCGAAAGCATGGCTGGAATGCCACATTCCTGTCTATTTGTTTGCTTAACATATGCCCAAAATCGTTTTGGGTTCTTTGAAAAAGTATGCCCCAGGTTCTCCATGTATTGTTGCTTTCTTTCTTTAAGCAACTTTTTAACAACTTTCTGATGGTCGTTT
>JAHWFP010108092.1:70532-91636 GCA_023313725.1 Lithobius niger
TACGGTAAAGCGAAAATCACTAAAAGCTTCGTTCTAACATGACACATACACGTCAAATTGAGTGACCGGTCATCGTTATTTGGCGTTGACAGGTGCATGGCCGTGTCTGGTTCTTCACATTGGTCGTGTCATGCAGTTTTTTACGGTGATTCTTCCAGGTGATCAAGCGGTTACTGCACAGGGCGTGTTCTTCGGAAGCACCTACCAAATCTTGCATTTCTTTTTATTTCGTTAAAATTTTAAATTTTTTAACTTTAAATTCCTTGCTGGTTAATTCATGGCTTGTTTATTCCTAGCCTTTAATTTAGTTGAGGAATTTTTAATTTTTAATTTTTAATTCCTTGCTTGTTACTGACACTGTATTTTTTGTGCAGTGTGAAGACTAAAAGTAAAACGTTTCGATTTTTGATAGGAAAATCAGGGGTTTGCAGAACGAACCCTTTTGTTGCCTTTTGCTGGCTAAGTTTTCTCAACTTCACCGACACAAGATTCTGTGGGAGGTTGACCCGGATGCCTCCCCCCACCTCACTCCTGCCGTGTGGCTGGGTTGGAGCCATTTACTCATTGCGAATGGAAACTCAGTTCATCTCTTTGAGTTGAAAATAAAATTAAGCTTTTGTCTTCTAAAGACGTCGAGTGTCGGCTTACCTCTAAAACGGAGTTGTCCACTTGCAATGTCAGATTGTCAGGTCTACTTTTTTGTCTCTTTGGGGCCTGACAGGTCTCCAGATAGATCGGTACGTGACTCGAGGTAAATCAATTTTTTACAGGCATCTTGTGAGGTTTTTCTTTTCTACTTGCATTGAGTTCCCCCACCCCCGTACTTTGCTAGCCCCGGCGGCATTGCTCGGGTGGGGGCTTTTCAATTTCATCTGCGAATTGCACCTCAGGGAGTGGATTGGGCCATTGAGGCCCAGACGCCGTTTTGGGAGGTGATGGTGGTTTTCTTTTAACATCTAGGTTTGGAAATATCAGAACATCGGTCCCCTTCCAAGGGACAGAAAATTGGCTAACACTGTACGGCATTTTTGTGTTTGGGGATGAGCGTAGATTTTGATAATCACTCTATCAATCTAGGTACGCTAGTGTTTTCTTCTTGGAACATAGATATGGTGTCATGAACAGAGAAGTGGAGAACACATCCTCCCTTGTTCTCAGGTTCTTGCCTACAAGTGTTTTTCCACAACGCACGTTGCCTTTGTCTTCAGTGGAAGTCATCCAACCAATTTTGCATTCCTGCACGGTCAGTGTTGGCCTTTCACTCTTCCCTTGAGCTGTTGTGATGCTTTTTCTGCATGCTCGGATCTTTGAGACGCAATCTAGTACTGTAACGGTGGATGCTACGACGGACTAGGTGCTTGTAACATCTCCGTGTAAATGGTTGACATTGGCTTCTTTAGATACTACTCTGGGGTGACTGTTTGACGTATTTTACGGGAAACAGCACAGTTGGGTCCCTGTGTCGATATCCTATTCGAAATAATAGGCCTATCCAGTAATAACTGCCTGGTCTTAAAGCTGCCACCACCGGTGGGTAAAGTTAAAAGCTAAGGGAGTTCAAAAGATAAAGTGGGCTACATATTATATTTAACTTTAGCAATTAATCCACTAGGGAACGAACTGTAGTTTTAAAAACTCTTGATTTTTATTAAATGCAGTTAACAAGAAATGAAAAAGAATACACTTTACATTCGAAGGTTCACTAGTTTACATTTGGCTTTATATTAAAAGCAACCGACTTTCAGTGAAAGCAGAAAATAATTTACAACAGAAATTCGCTTGAAAAAGCTTGAATACAATCAAACAAGTTTAAATCATAATTTTCAAGTAGAAAAAGAAAATTTGGATTCCAGAAGAACCCGCTATACTATAACCTCTCAGGCTAAGTTACTTGATAGCCCACACAGCTAAAACTTTCCCGAATCCTCAAGGGCCACTGTCTCCTGTTTTGATTAAACTAAATTTAATCTAAAACAAGAAAAAAACCTTGGCTGTTAAGAAGGGAACCACCCTTAAGTTGTGGAAGGCAGGGACCAGAAATACCGATGGCTTAGCCTTCCATAAAATCCTCAAACTAGAAGTTAGTTTAAAATTAAAACTATAATTTAGAATGGGGGTCCTAAAGTAAATTAAAAACTAATAAAATTTTCAATTAAAACTAGTGACATATGAACCACAACCAATGTCCGGCATGGCAACAGTCGGACCGTGACATATCCACTCCCGACCGGCGTGACTACCTCTAGCTTGAGATCTGTGAGCTGTGCTGAGGACTCAGACCTGCTGGGGCTGTTTATGCTGGAGAGGGGGATTCAGCCAGCCTAAGCGCGGACGTTGAGGATAACTGCGCCCTCCTTATTGGCTGAGGGCCGAGGGAACATAGAAAGTGGGAGGAGAAGTCGGTTTTACAAAGGGACTGCATGGGAGAACTTTGAAAGAGCGAGGCCTGTGTAAAGAAGGAGCAAATTGAGTTTTCAACTCATTGACAAAGTGAATTGGCCTTTACTACGATGTTATGCATTGCAACTATTGAAGGGGCGGGGAGGACGAAGTGTGCAGCAGAATTAAACATTGGGTTGTTGTATGCAGGTCTTTTTTTTAATATTATTTTATTGAAGGAAAGCTAGTTGTTTGCATTCGGATTTTGTAGTCAAGGTCAGAGTTTCGATGGAGATTCTGAGCAAAATATGTACAACGACTTTAGAGTTCGTTAAAATTAAAAGGTAAATAATCATGGTCAAGCATTGGTACTGTTCACGGGGCAAGGTATAATATTAAATGTTTAAATATATAGCTTAGTAAAATGCTAAAACGCATTTCAATAAGTGTAAAATTATCTGCAAATAATGGAGTTTGAAGTAGACAGAAATTTTTCATAGTATTTGCATGCACTCAAACAAAATAAAAAATATAACGCTAAAATGTGTTTATCTGTATCCTACATGTATGTGAGGTTAAGTACCTTAAGGCCGCCCCCCCCCCCCCCCATTACACAACTAAGCTAGTGGATGTAGGCTTTTTGTCTAAAAGAATCAACGAAAAGTAAATACAAATGTACAGGGTTTCTTCAATAGTGGCGACCGGAAGTTGCGAGTGCTACGGCCTAGTTTGAGACGTTTTTCAAATGGATGCTGTGAAGTAAATTGATGGAATCTTCAAGTTCTGTTTCCGTAGAAATACAGCTGAAGTGTAGGGCTATTAAGGGTTGAAGAGATGGGTCGATTTGGTCCATTATGGGTGAAGTTATGCAGGGTGAAAGTTATGCAGAGGTCTTTTTGGCACTTGGGCGCTCAAGAAAAAAAAGTGTTCCCCGAGGTTTTTGAGTTTTCGAGGCTGGGTATTCTCTCCAATCCTCCTGGCCTGCAGGATTTCGCTGCTTTAAAGTGCCACGTCTTTTCGCGGTCGTATGTGAATTTCACATTTGATGTTCACATGTTGCTGACCATACGATTTGGAACTGGGGTCTTGGCCATCACCCGGAAGGCTCAGATTGTTCCCGGCTTGAAAATCAAATCCAACAGTGCTTTGCAGCACTGGATCCTTCCTGTCATTCCCATTTGTTTCATATTCAACATGAACGCTGATGGTCTCTTGGGAAGGTTGAAAGAAGGAGCTTGCGGATTAATTGCAACCTCTGTGCCAAAATTTTCAGGAAGGGTCCATCTGATTCACCTGACCCTTGCACTTTTGTTTGTTAGAGGAAATTGAGAAAGGGAAGTTTTGTAATCTTGAAAGTGGGCCTCACTTCAGGTCCCGAGTCGACCCACCGACGGGTCGTCGTCATTGACTCTGAGCGTGACCTCGCCAATTGTGGAATTTTTTGTAAAAACAGCTTTGTTTTTGGTTCATGAGGGAACAGTGACAGGGTTGCAGGAAGTGGCTCTCTCATCCCCTAGGTTGGTCCAACTTCTGGCCCTTTCTTTGTTTTGTTGAAGGCTTTGGCTGATTATCATGAGGGTCTTGGCAGACATTGCCAGACGCCGGTCCAGTTGGCATTTGGCCTGGGGACTCACCGATCATCTGGTTCGGTCCTTCCCCCAACCACTCACGGGGGGAACATTGGAGCGTGCTGTCTTAGCGTCGTCTTACAGTCGCTTTCTTGTCAGTGACTTCTTTGTCTAAGAGGGAATTTTCTTCACGGCAGGACCCTCCAATTCTCGCCTGGGTCGCCAATTCGGCGTCAGCTTATTGGATCATATCACAAAATGAATGTTTTTTTCACTTTTTCATTGCTGCCTAATGAAAATGTTTTTTACAGAAAGGACGTCTTCTTGGACATATGTTTGCTTGAGTTTCGGACTCCTTCTGTCAAACTAGCCAGCTATTATTCAGCTGACATTATTAATCCTGCTGACTTAATCAAAGCGAATCGTTTTCATGGCACAGCAGACGTCATTGCATCCCTGAGCGTTCGGGAATTGCAGGGTGCAATTCTACTTTTCACTTTTGTTCGTGTTAGCGTCAGAGGGTAGGAACGACGAAGGAATGAATCTTTTTCTTCAGAACCCGGTGTTTAGGATGGGAATGGCGAAGGGTTGGATTCATACATTTGGATAAGAAACATTAACCGAACTTCGATGGGGAGATTAAGGTAATCTCACTCTTCCGCCTGGTTTAGGAAGGGAATGTAAGGGCCCTCCAAACCCATCCTTTACTACTCCTGCGCCCCTTACCTGCGAATCACGAAGAAGTGCAAATGTCATTCTGGAGAGAATATCCACCACCACACAAGTTCGTGTTTTAGTGTTGTCCCACATGAAACTTTTCCTCGATACGAAGACAGGGTGACGCGAATTAGTGACACAGTGGAAGCTTGCTATTCGTCGGCACTGAAGCGAGAAAAGCAATTCAGTTTCTGTGCGATTGAGCAATTGATTGGATGCAAGCAAGTCGCCAAGTTCGATGGGAAGGGAAATCGCCCCCAAGAAATGGAAAGGGAGGGTTGATTTTTCTTTCTGGTGAAAAGTTTGAGTTGTGTCGCTAGTGTGTAGAGCAATGCAAATGAGTTAGCCGGGTTCATGTTGCCCCACCGACCTATTGGACAAATTCAGCACATACTGTAGGTTAATATTTTGCAGATAATAAGAAACGTAAACTTTAACACTGATTAAAATTAGTTTTTACTATCCTAAAATACTTACCTTCAGTAGTACCCACCCAGCCTCCCCGCTTCGCCGAGCTCGCAGACACGGAGGATGAAGGGTTCGAAACGAAAGTGAGGTTTGATGGCTGTTGTTGCATTGTTGTTGACAACAATACTATGCCCCAAGTGGCAGTTGGTCTAACCTCATTGCATTGTTGGTTTTAAACTATTAAAGGGGTTTAAAAATTCGGGTAAGAAAAGGAATTCGAAACTATTTTAGCACATAGTGAAGGTAAGTATTTTAGGATAGTAAAAACTAATTTTAATCAGTGTTAAAGTTTACGTTCTTTACGACGTCTAGACTTTTATCGACACCATCTTCTTGCAGGAGTAGCGTCACAGGTTGTTGATCTTGGGCCATTTGACACAAATTCATAGATTGGTTTGTTGACCCAAGCAAATCCATTGTTCAGATTGTTGTAAACGCTAACCGACCGAGCTCAACCGAAGGTCGCTACAATTTCACTGCACCTTATGCTGGTTGCGGCTAACATTTATTATGGGATGAGGGGGCGTTAAAACTTCTCCCCTCCCCCCTCTGGACAGGTGTTCCTGTTTCATGCTTAATGTAACTGCTTTCTTAGTCTTGGGGCAAGGTAGCCTAATGGATGGCACGACCATCTCAAGTGCAAGAGGTCTTTGATTCTGACCTCAACCACCGCTGGCATTTAGGGAAGATTAGGGCTCTATAATGTGTCGTGCTCATGTCGATTGTGGCATGTAGAAGATCCTAGGAATTACCGATTGGAATTACCTAGCAAATTGTCCCTTTCGCCTTCTGGTGCCTTGGTCTAGGCTGGGAGCGCGTCAAAACTACAGCAACTGTAGCTCTTATCAACCAAGTTTTCTATGTTTGATTATTGTTTTAATAATGAGTAATGTTTTAACTCTATCGGCTCTTCTCAACCAATTTTCTCAACTTGATTATTCATGTTAGTTTAGGAAATATAAAAACCAACCTGGGGTTTTAACATTGTTGCCTAAGAAATAAGATGTTGATGCTCTCATCGAGTCCAGAAGTAGGAGATCTGTCGTTTTGAGTCTCCTTCAGAATGTTGTTGTTGCTATCGTTTAGGTTGGGCTAATGGTCTTGGCCTTGTGGAGATAGACTACAGTAGTGCCCTGTGCATAACACATGACGCAGTAGACTCTTTCAGCTGTACGCCTCCTTATCACGTCCATACCTTAGTATGGTATGAGGATGCTGCAGTATGTTGCTTTGTGTGGCGATAAGTCGTAATGTGTGGCATTTTGTTTCATGTTGAATGGTACTGAAAGTGTTTATAACGTTGTAGTTTATAAAGATAGTGTATTGAAATGTGAGAAGTATAAGAGTAAGGAGAGTAAGAATCTTACAACATATGTTGTAATGTGATCAGAACAAGCACAGTCGTTCTACCCCGTCCTGTAGTTGCGCTTGTGTCCTCCCTGACATCTTCGGTTGTTGGAGGAGTTGGCTCAGCGTCAGTGGTCGCGGCAAATGGGACTCTTTGGCATAGTGTCTGTGCGTGAGTAAAACCAAGGCACGGAAACACACGGCAAAATAAGGCCAAGGTTGATGAAGTTACCTGCTGCTAAAGTTGATATGGTTGCGTACGTAAGAATTCTGGTACTGTTGAAAGCCCCTAACCCCTTTGGGTTCTCCAGTTTTATATGATTCCAGGTGCAGTATTCGTGTTACTGGTGACCCCTTTCTGATAGGGGAATGGGTTTGTAAGGTTGTTAGATGGGCCTATTGCTTTGGTTCAACTCTCAATGATTTCCCTAGGGAGGTGCGACCTCACAGTTTGGGGCGTTAGAGGTATGTTGAACATACGGAAGTCTGCCAGACGAAGCTGTTGCAACCTAGCTCACTGAACCTTAAACACTTTAATAAGTCACTGCCTTCGAGGCCCTGTTGGCTCGTTTGGTGAAAGATTTTGATGGTCTTCTAGTTGCTGGAAAAAGGGTTGGAATTGAGGAAATGGATAATGGAAATTTGGAGAAACTGATTACCATTCATAATGGGTGTATCTTTGTCATTGATTGTTGAGAATTTTGTACGGCTGCTTATGTAATACCTTCGGGTTCTAGCTGATCCTCCTCCGGTGGGACAAAGTCAGTACATATTACAGAAGTAAATATTTTACAGAAAGTAAGTAATAACATTTTAACACTGTTTAAAATTAGTTTCTATATGCCATCAAAATATACATTACCTAATTGGCATATCCTTTCTCCAATTCCATCGCGCGTGTGCGTGGGCCTGTATATAAGGAGCTGCCTCAGCGATGGCGTCATTCTTTCTTCCTAGGCGACACGGCGTGTGGTTGTCTCTCTCGGCTCTCCCGCTTCGTACCAGGACTCACCGGTCGGAGTCCGTTTTGTATTCCACATGGACATTGGACACCCTTCTCTCCCGAATTTAAATTCGGCTGTATCTCTTCAGCCTGTGCTCTACAGCACGAGGCTCGGACACTAACAGGATTTGGTCTCCCTTTCGGATACCACGGACTCCCAGACTCTCCCTACGGCGTGCTCTTTCAGTTTCATTGTGTTTTCACACAGACGGACTCCTGCTAGCAGCCTGCACGGCAGCTCAAGCGATCAAGCAACCAGCATTCGGACAACGTCCAGTATTCAAGAACTACAAAACCACCGACCGAACTTCGTCTCCTCTTCTGGGGCCACGGACGTCCGGATTCCTTCGGTTGACGCTCAAGACTTAACAGTCTGACAAACAAGGCCTCAGACTGAGATTCGATCTCCTCTTACGAGACCTCGGGTCTCCAGATTCCTATACAGCTTGCTCATCAGTTTCGTTGTGATCTCACACACACACACACGGACTCCTGCACGCATCAACACTTTGCAACACGGATGTCCAAGCAACCGAGCATTCGACGACGCTCGGGGCACAACAAATTCTTCAACCAAGATGCGGTCCCTTGTTTTAGGCACCACAGTCTCCCTAACTCTCCTGACGACTTGTTCTTTCAGTATCGCCGTGTTTTTCAACACACGGACTCCGGACACGGACGCATGACCATCGGACACCAAACTAAACATATGGGTAACACTTGCAGCAGAGACTAACTAGTCTGACGCACAATTCTCATGAACACGATTCAGTCTGCACTTCTGTAACCCCTGTAACCTCGGGTTACTGCCCACCCTGTTTCTTTTGCTAACTTGCCCTTTGGTTCCTTTGGTGTCCTCCTCGCACGGACTCCTGCAAGCACTACCGCATAACCGTCCGTTCTGCTCTCAAGTCCTCTCTCTCTCTCTCTCTTTCTCTCTGTGGATGGCCTCCTTCGGACCCCCGCTCACGGTCTCCCAACCCCTTGAGGCTTCAAGAGTCACCCAAGGACACCGCAGCTAGGCTTTACAAGCTTGACTTCTCACCTCCCGATTACTGTCTTCACAAGTGATGTACTCCGCACCCTGTTGGCATCCCGCCAACTGTTCAGCTATTACAGCCTCACCTTTTTGAACAACCTCCACCCGGAGTTTCCTGCGGACACTCATGAGGACCTCGCCTACGCTATGCAACATCAACAAGTCTTTTGTGCCTTGTCCCCTACCTCCTCCAAGCCTTGCTTGTGGTGACCGAGCTTCGCTTCGGACGCCTCTCCTCTCTCGACCTACGATCTCCCAGACCCTGGAGTCTCCTTGGGACATTCAAGAGCAACTTGATACGCCATGAAGCTGTTCGTAGGCTCCTGCCCCCGAACTCACATAACAGTCCTTGCCAGTGGCAACCTTCGCTCGCGGATACCTCTCCCATCCCAACTCACGACCTCCCTGGCACTGTTTCTACCAGCAACTATCACAATAACCACTGCAACATAGAGAAGAGTTTATATTCTTCATGTCTCCTGCCCCCGATCCCCGGGTATAAGCATTCACAAGCAACGACCACACTACAACAGCTGTGACTTGTCAACCACTCTACAACCTCCCCAGACCCTCAGGCCTGCTAGGGATAATACAGGAAGCCACGGAATCATGATGAACTCTGCGCCACTCCGTGAATCCTGGCCTCCGGTCACCTGCGTCCGGACACTTATTTACAACCATCTAGGTTTGCAACACGGTACGCCAGATCCTTCGGACTGCTGAGAACAAACAAGAAGATAACACTCAGCAACTACTACTTCATGGTGTCCATCTCCTGTTAACGGCAACCTAGCAGTTGTTCCGAGGACACTTTCCCGGTTCTCGGTAGCCGGTTTTCCTCCTGACATACCTATGGCTGCTGTGCCTTCTATCCCGCACTCAATTTTAAGACCATTGTCGCTGCCCAAGCAACGCCTCTTTCGCCAAGCCGCTACAGCAGACCTGTGTCTCCCTTTGCTCCACTAGCGTTCGGCCCCTCTCGTTCTGAGCCTCGATGATATTTTAACCTTCCAGGTCCAAACAGGTAGGAGGGACCGTAATGGCCTCCAGTACGACCTCCGACCAGCCTCTCAAGGACTGAGGGTCTGACTGGTCACCTCATCAGATGAGCCACTCAATCGTCACATTCATACCTCTGAAGACACCATTCACTGGCACCTGGCTTCGCCTCGAGCTCCTCCTAACCTCGAACACCGGTTTCCAGCAAACTGTTTTGCTACAAGACGGTTCCACCTTTACCACGGAGTCTCCATCTCCTTTCTTACAAACATCGTCTCCTTCGGCTTCTGTCACTCCTGTCTCCCCAGCCAAACCACGGATTGTAAGGCAGTTTCTACACCAGGCTGCTGACTTGGCCATCACCGACTGATCGTCGGGCGCCTCAACCTTCGGACCGCTTCTGCTATCACCACGTCCGGTATGGCTGTTTGTCAACGTCCCAGTTTTCTACCTCCTGAAGTTCTTTTAATGGAGGAACCACGGACCACTATTCACGAGATCCCTCAGTGGCTTGTCTTCTGCAAGCCTTCCTCATCCCGCAACTATCCCTCACTTGAAGACAGCATTTGTCTCGTCCACCTGAACGATCTTAGTAGACTGCTTCCAAAATAAAGTTCTTCTAGCCAGTCCTACTGTTTAGTCGTTCACCATACTCACCAAACCAGTGAGACCATTACCCTTTCCAGGTCTCACTGGTTTCTAAACTGCTGATTTCAGTCGACACCCGGACACCTGGACACGTCTTTCCCAAATCCATCGCAAGAATGCTGCGACGATCTGATCTCTGTCCATCCTCCCAGATGCGGGCTCCCGGACTCCTAGCTCGCGGAGTCTCTCCGTTGGACACCAACTCTTCAAGCTACTGCTTGCTACGACCTCCACAAGTCCCCCAGTTCTCAAGTTGCACTAGAATCAAGACTCCTCGTAGGTGATAGAAGAACGTCTGGTCCCTATACCCTCTTTCTTCATCACCTGGCCCAGAACACGGTCACTGTCCCCTCTTTCGGCGATCTTGCCAGCCTCTGACTCTAATCGTCATGCCTGCACCGATCGGTTCACGGGGTATTTAATTTGACTCCGGGGCAGCCTGCTTGCAGCACGGGCTCCAGCATCCTTGGCACCCACCGCCTTTTGACGAGGTCGGGGTTTATACTAATTAAATTAGGTAATGTATGTTTTCATGGCATATAGAAAGTCCAAAATACCAGGGATAGTATTGCCCTTATGAAAACATACATTACCTAATAGCCCACCCGGCCTCCCCTCTCGGTCGCCAAGGTCGACCCTGAGTGGTAGAAAGAATGACGCTCATCGCTGAAGCGGCTCCTTATATAGAGACCCACGCGCATGCGCGATGGAATGGGAGCTGTGAGCACGGCAGTGAAGCTAACTTCTTCTTCTCTAGGGTAACGAGCCTCCATAGGAAGGATATGCTAATTAAATTAGGTAATGTACGTTTTCGTAAGGGCAATAGAAACCAAAATCAACCAGCCTTACCTGGTATTTTGGACTTTATGCTATCCTTCAGTAGAACCTTAAGTAGAACCCGCTCTTCAGTAGAACCCACCCGCCTCTCCGCTTCCGTTGAACCCGATGGTTGTATTAGCGATAATGATGTAATGGCAACCAGCTTGCATCGAGATAGATTGGAAGCAGTACCAACTGGCAGGAGCTAGATGGTACTAGATTGTGATCAAATAATTCAATCTTCTTGTTTTTGGGAAATGAATTGGCATAATTCAGCGATTTAGCACATATTACTGAAGGTAAGTATTTTAGGATAGTAAAAACGTTTTTCTTTATGCTGTAAAGTAAAAGTCCAATACCTGTCCATTTTTGCATTATTGTCTTCAATGATGCTGTTCAATGCTTGATACTTAAACGGCCTCCTCACTGACCCAACCACGCATCCACATGCATAGTCCTCCCTATAAGAGTGGCGGCTACGAGGGCTCGTCATCCCTTTGTCTCAAGCTGCCGTCTTGTGCGGCAGCTCGTTCCGCTTCTTCGTCTTTCGTCTGTGAACATCGTGACTCCCCTTCTCATGCTCTCCCTGGACCGCTCTACCTTCCATCCTGACAGACTTGGTTTCTACCCTGCCTTTCGGCTCCTCATCTCTTCTCAAGCTCACCCATCAAGGCTTGGTCTACACCACCAGGGAGAATCTGAAACATGGATCCGTCCTATCGTCCGCTCACGGACAATCCCTTCGTTCGACTGAAAACATCGTGGTTCCCTTCCCGTGTATCCTGGAATCGTCCCACCTTCCGTTCCGGATGGTATTTTTTCTCCCATGCCTCACGGTCATCTCCTCCTTTGTTTGCTCCGTTGATGGCCCTTCCTTTCATCCTGCGAACATGGAGGCTCCCTTCCCGTGTTTCCCGGGATCATCCCACTCTCCATTCTGGCTAGCATCGTTTCACCTAAGCCTACGGTCGTCTCCTCCCTCGTTTCCTGGAAGATGGTCCTTCGTTTGATTGGAAAACATTGTGGTTCCCTTCCCGTGTCTCCCGGGATCGCCCTACCTCCCATTCCGGCTGGAATTAGTTCACCCGAGTCTTCGGCCTCCTCCTTCGGCCTCCTGTTGGTGGCCCTTCGCTGGATTGAAAACACCGTGGCTCCCTTCCCGTGTCTCCCGGGATCGTCCCACCTTCCGTTCGGGCTGGTTATGCTCACCTGGGCCCTACGGTTGCCGCTTTCTCGCTGCTCGCCCTTCATTCGATTGAAGATCATCAGGCCCTTTCCCCGTGTTTCCCGAAATCGTTGCGGCTGATGACAGTTTCCTTTCGGACATTTGCATCCCTTCGCTTCTCGAAGATGGCTTTCATGGGTCGACCTATCACCATGGCCTCTTCAGGGTCTCCTAAGACCGTCACACCTTTCTTTCCCTCTGGCAAGAATTCCTTGCCTTTCAGTCGTCTGTCATTGACCCCGAAGACAACGTGGCTCCCTTCCCGTGTCTCCCAGGATCGTTCCACTCTCCGTTTGTGCTGGTCTAACCTGGCCTTTCGGTCGTTTCCCCTCCTTTCGTTATGGCCCTTCGTTCGGCGTCGGAAAACCATCATGGCTCTCTATGCCTACCGAGATCGTCCCACCTCCCTTTACGACTGCCATTGTTTCACCCCTACCTTTCAACCGCCCTTCTACACAGTCAAACTGGGCCACCCTGGATTCTTCCCCGTATCTTCCAAGTTCATTTCGACCCAGCGGTTGTCCCTTCGTGATTTTTCTGCTGGAACGGATAACATCCGTGCGTCTACGGTCTGTTCGCCATCGTCTCTCCTATGCTCGTCCTTTCGGAAGATCCAACATCTTCTCTTCTTACCTCCCGTGCCCTACGGGTCCTCCGACGAGTTCTAGAAGCTTCTCGACCTTCTGCTAAAACCTTCCATGCTTTCAAAAAAAATAAATAAAAAGAAAATATATACATAATAAAATATAAAAACTCGCCCTTCGCACTCCTTCAAGCCTACAGATGAACCGCCTCTTCCCTTCACCCGTCGACGGGTAGCCATCGCCGGATCCAGCCAAAGTTTCGCCAGGCCTACTTTTCACCCACTGTTTCCCTACCCGCCTTTTGGTCTTCCCTTCAGTTGGCATCCCTTCGGGATTTTTCCCCCCATCTTTGCCTTCATTCTTCATCGACCATCTTGCCTCCATCCACCATCCTCAAAGCCACCATGGCCTACACCGCCTCTTCATATCATCCAAATGGGGAAAGAAAGGGAAATGGAAACAGAAGGAACAGTCTCTGCTCCCTTCACCGTTTTTTCGGCCTCTTGTGCTCTTCACAACATGCATTCTGCCTCGGTCATTGATGCCCTGCAGCTTCACTATATCGTCCGGTCTTCTCCAAGCACTGGCAACAGTTCTCGCCTTTCGTCCTTCCAAAGCAAGCAACTGCGCCTTCTCATTGCCACCACCTCCGGCCTCCCTTCCCCAGTTTTTCCTGTTCAGCCGATCGTTCCCCCCCCCCCCCCTCTTTTACCCGAGATGGGAGTCCGTTCCAGCCACTGCCGACTTCTCCTTCGGTATCCCAAACCCCATCAGTTCTCCCCTCTCTTCCGCCAGTTCCCTTCGGACGCCGTCTCATGGGAATATTCTCTTATGAACGTCACTAATCCATCATCCATCCGGACTCGCTTTGACCGCCTCTCCGTCCGCCCCGTGCCTGAGATCGGCACTTTTCTTTCCATAACTAGATCAACCAACCCTGACCAGCAGTGCCACCGATACTTCCTTTGTTTTCCCTTTCCGCCTTTCACTTCTGGCCTTGAACCCCGTTTCCCACCTTCTAGCACCATGTGACGCTATGTTGTTACCATTCTCTCCGTCGCTACTTAGTGCTCTTCCACCACAACATTTTCATCTCATCTCGAACCACCATGGTGAGAACGAAGAAACCAACACCCCCAGAAGATGAGGAAGACATTTATTTCGGCCGGGTACCCACCATTTTGGACCCGGGAACCTGCCACTGTGCTGGACTACTCAACCCGAATCGGCTCGAGCCTCATACTACGGTATGCCAGTACCATCGATCATGCAACTTCTATGATTGATAATCCCTGCAACAGTTGTGTGTCCATAACTCATCAACAATAGCGTGCGATAGCTTCCCGGCAACTCCTTTCCTCCAAAAGGAAGAGACAAGCTAAAAATCACAAAACCACTCTCGACAAGCTCAAGAAGCAAGCTCCAAGTCACAAAGCCACTTTCAAATCATCTTCATCATCCTTTGCTTCACCAGCCTCAACCACATTGGCCACTCCTCCTACTCCAGGGAAAACCCCTTCAAACTCGATGTCAAACACGCCACTATCTCAACAATCCTGGATTAAGACATCTCAATCCGTCGATACCCCCAACAGCGCCATCACAATCAACTCTACAGACTCCGACGAAAATCAAGAAGCACCTGAAATTCCTCCGATCGTTGAAGATAGTCAATCTTCACCGTTATTGGTTGAAGTTCCAGACATGGAAACATTCCTACCACAACAGGTTGAGGTTCCCGCAACCCCTCACTCTCCTCAACGAGACAACACAAACGTTGAGTCCCCTCTCTACCTTCGCGTGTCTTCGTCCTACGAGACCTCGACTTAAGACATTCCCGTAAAACCTCCAAGCGAAGCCACCTCCCAACCACCCCTTTACGGCTTGGACAATGAAGATGTCACCGACATCAATCATGACCGCATCTTCTTAAAGTTAAAGCACAAACTTCGTTTGAACGTTTGTGCTCGTCACCAATTCAAGAAGAACCAAGCAAAAGTCAAGTCGTACTTACTCCACCTGCAAGATGTTCTCTTCCGACAACACGACACTGTCACTAAACTCAAGACGGAAGTTAACGATTTACTCACCACCAACTCTGCTCAGTTAAAGGAACTCACCGACAGCCTTTTATCAAAGGCCATGCGGTAAAAGAAGTCCACCACGGCTCCTCCACACATAGGGTTGAACCCCCTTACAATTCGCTGTCCATGGATTTGTCTACCGATTAACGGCCTTCACACCTACAAACAACCCAGCCGCTTCCAATACCCACTCCTTCTTGCAACCCTTTTCAACCCTCAAGTGAACCCACCCTCCTTTCCCTCGAGGCCCCTTGAATACACTGACACTCTCCTGGACAGGAACTAACAGTTGTCTCTTCAACAAAGGAATGACTCGTATTTTGAAGAGAAACTAACCCACATCACGGAAGCTTGGAAAGCATTGAAATCTACCTCCAACTCCCACAACCTCCAAACTTACTCACTTTGGCGTTTGACAACTCGCAACAATCACGTCCGCTCCACCCTGATAATTATGTCCAAACAATCAACAGTTCCCACCACTGACATTCCATGCAACTTATGCAAGTCAAAAAGCCGGAACCTATTGCATGGGCATATGCTCCCTCCCCTCCCACCTTTAACTAACTTAAAATCTCACGTTCAATGCCGGCCCAAAAAAAAATAGGGGGAGGAATCATTTGAATCCCCCATCTAACATTTAACCTCCTTCTCGATCTTTCAAGCGATCCAATTCTCTAACCTTCCGCTCCCCTTCTACTCCCCTCCCTTTGTCACAAGTGGAGAGTTCAAGGTGAACCTACCTTTTGGCCGGCTTACCTTTTGGTTTTGCCTTAAAAAAAAACAAGATAATGGAATAGTTTGGCACTCCCTTTCCTGGCCAACCTAAACAAAAACTAAGGGCAGAAATCTCACCACCCCCTCCCACATGCTCCTTCCTTTGTGACCGACCCGAAGTGCACCCACATGAAGTGCTACAATCCGATAAATCACTCCTTCAAATCTGTGCTCCAATCCGATCATCATCCTATGATGAGTCCCCAAGTCCCAAGACAGTGATTCAAAACGACAGGGATCTTCTTATCAACACGTCCCCTACAATGAAGACGAAGGACCCTGTTGTCACTCATAAGGGTATTTATCACCTCCTTTCCCATTAAAAAAATAATAATAATAAAATAAATAAAAACCCCAATGGGAACCACTTCTCGTGTCCTCCCCTCTTGTGCACACACATGAAGTACATCAGAGTGACGCCGCATCAGAACCTCAGGGAATTCGCTCAAAAGGTGCCCCGCTGCCTAATTTGACGAGGTCGGCCTGTCAATGCAAAAATTGACAGGTATTGGACTTTTACAGCATAAAGAAAGAACATTTTGCCGACCCCCAGCCAGGCCGGCTAAAAATGGTTTCTTTTGCTGGAAAAGTACAATACCTTAGGCCCCGCCCTGCCTCCCCTCTCGTGTCACCTTTTGACACAATCGAGAGACAAAGAGATGACGAGCCCACGTAGCCGCCACTCTTATAGGGAGGACCACGCATGCGCATGAGTGGTTGGGTCACTGAGGAGGCCGTTCAACTTTCAAGCATCGAACAGCATCATTGAGACAATAATGCAAAAATTGACAGGTATTGTACTTTTCCAGCAAAAGAAACCATTTTTAGCCGGCCTGACTGGGGGCCGGCAAAATGTTCTTTTTAACAGTAAAAATGTGTTTCTTTTTCTTTTCTTTTTTTTTACAGCACATTGTGGATAACGTGTGTCTTTCGGCAGATTTTCTCTCCTTGTTCCTTCATGAAAATTATTTGGGATTCTTTTCTAACATTGATGACGTAGTTCGAGGAAGCCATTATCTCAGCGACGCAGACCTTTTTACTGCAGATTGGGCTGTAAGTTACTTATTTTTAGCCCTCTTTTACTTTCACCATAACTTACGTTGAGCATTCTTCACTATGCTTGTTGGGGCTATATTTATCCCTTTACAACACAGCACTGTTGTTTACAGCGACTGCAGTGACAGAGTAAAAGTGTCCCATCACAGAACATAGCTAGCTCCAGAGCTGACCAGGGTGGGGGGCTTCTGTACCTAGGTCAGTACTTCAAGGGGACCTAGGCTAAAACTTCAAACTTCAAACAAGGGCATTCAGTGTGTTCAGTCGCTTACGATCGGTCCTGCATGGGGCCCTCATCTACTGTCAGGGACGTACCCCATGGACCATAGTACTACATCCGTAAATCCGGTATTATGTGTCCGTATAGGCTTGTGGCATTAATTTGTCTAAATGTAGGAGGGTGCGTGGGCGCTACAAACAAGTATTTCTATTGTGTCCAGGGAGAGAGTTTTCCATCAGGGAAGAGTTGAGAAACTGCAGTCATTAGCATGCGTAATCTGAATTCAGTCTAGCATTAGCACAATGTCTTTGTTCTCATTTATTCACATATTCAGGCTATTTTAACGTCTCTCCTCCAAAATTCAACATAATTCTCAGCGGAAACTAATATCTTAACCACAAACCTTCGGTAACATCAGCGCGAGTTACGATTTTGAACTCCTGTGCATTGATGCCATTCAATAATTCACGTACGTGATCTAGATTCAGTCTGGCAAAAACGCAATACCTTTACACTCATATATTCACAAATTTAGTTTATTAAATCATTCCTCTTCTAAACTCCTACATAATTCACAGTTAAAACTAGGGATGGGTCGAATTTATATTTTCAAGTTTTGGTTCAGTTTTCGACTTATTTTTTGCCAAAACCTCGTTTGATTTCGGTTTTTTAGAAACCATAACCCATAACCGCCTGAAAGAACTTTCAGACCCTTTTTTTTAAAGCCCTATGGTACTTTGGTCGGTTCTCGGATTCGACCGGCATTCTCTTGGTTTGGAGCCGACGACGCTGACCACTGGGCTGTGACTGCACGGTTTGCACGGGGTCCCCGTGGACCCCTCACAAAGCTCGCGCTGGGACTTAGTTTTTCTCTGTTATACGTTGAAGGCATACGTTCGTATCTAGGCGGTTTTGGGTTAAAAATGTTTCCTACCTGTAGGAGTAGGCTTAGCAATTAGCAAATGGAAAACAGTAGTTACGCCTACCTCAAATGCCAACTTTTTTCTTTATTGTACGGAGTTCAAATTATAAAGGAATAACTGCAATAACCACAGCAACTGTGGTATTTTGCAAATAAAAAAATATATAGTAATAAATAAACAAAAAAAAAACTACAATAACTTGATAACTGCAATAAGCACAGGCAGTTGTATGCAGCATTTTGCGAAATGAAAAATAAAATAAATAAATCTTCAGATTACAATTAAATCCTGCGATCCGGGTGACCATTCGGATCGAAAGGAGAGGACTACCAGACCTCTCAGAAGCCCATCTGACGAAAATGAAACGATGTCCCAAGCCCACCAAAAAAAGTTGTGGACTTAATAACATGACCAGAATGTCGCGGACCTGCAACAGACGCACGAAACAACTTCAAAACCAAGAATAAACCAGTTCCTACCAAACAATTACCACCAAAACAACTTCCAGAACACCAAATCACCTTAAACCAAACCCAAACAATCTTTAAGGAAATTGAAAGCATCAATGGGAGACACGGGGCGAAAACCAAACTTGCTCCCTTAAACCGAACAATGCCAAGGTAAGGATTGCAGAAGCAGTGCTGCAGGGGGAGGGGGGGGGGATGACAAGGCACCTGGGCCCAGGAAGTGTGGGCCCACATTTTTAACGTACTATCTAATAGGCCAGAACCATGAACCCAAATTGTTTAGTTTTGGGGGCACTTCATTTTATCCTTGCACACCTTTTTAAAAAAGGCTGGTTGTGGCACTGTGCTGAAGTGACACCACCAGGCTACCAGAGGGAAATCCCTTAGTAGCACTCCTCGGGAGAACCATAATCCTCCCCATAGGGCCATTCCCTAAAAGTTAGGAAGGCAGAGTTTGCCTAAAGCTTCACAATGACAAAAGGATAAATGGGGGGGGGGGGACCTTTGACAACCCCACCGGAATAACCCACTGCTGGCAGATCCAACAAGGAATATTTTACCTTCCTGAAAAGAAAAAGCTACCCCCAAAATTCTTGCTTTCCTCTCTTTAAAATCAGTAAATATAATTCTTTCCTCGTTTCTTAACTTCCAAAACTTCCTTTCAAAATCATCGCCAAAGTTGGATGAAAAGGGGCAGCTGACACCAGCCCTGTCGATGGTAATACAGCCTACTAATTTATTTAATGTTTGTTTGTTTGCAAGAAAATCGTGCAGTGATTCCCAGCACGATGCCGTGCATAATGCCGACATTGGCGCCTAAACACGACGTCGGGGGAAGAGCGAGCGCATCACATTGCCGAAACTCTCCACCACTCGTTGGAGGAGTTTCCGACATCGGCGTGCGGCATCGTCGGACATCCGCACCAACATCCCAGGCCTTCTTTCAGTGACCATCTATGCATATCGTTACGGGACGACACCTATAGCACTATCAACCCTAATGGGTGATATGATCGTTTTCGGCCTATGTCAATCCTATTTCCCAAACGTGGAGCTGGATGACAATCATGCTCACGCTCAGATGCCCTGTCGGACGTCGCGCCGACATTAGACACTGGAAAGGGAAAGTTCGTTGGTGGTTGTTGTTGTGCAAGTTTCATGACTCTTCCCTGAAGAATACTATAAGTAGAGATAGTCGAAAATTTGCAAGTGTGAATTGTGGAACTTGGACGATTTTTGGTTTTGCGTAAGTGACTGTCTTTAATTAGACACTGACCCAACTCGCTTAAATAGTTTAGAATGGCGAGGACACAATCGCGATTACGGGACGTGAGCATGAAGCGATCGTGCTATTTTCAAAACTTACTTTCATATATTTAATTCACGTTCCCTTTAGCAACAAAATCCGTCGTAACGTAAACAAGGTCCAACATTGAAGTTGCAATGCACAGCAGACGTCTGCTTAGCGCAAATTGAAACCAACCCGACATCCGCTTACGTGTTTTCACACTAGGTGCTATGGCGGCAGACGTCGGCGTGGAGGAGGAACGTTTCCCGACATCCGATTTTGGCAACAGGGCCGCCATCTTGTATTTTTGCCTAACAAGAATCAAACAAGACCCGAAATTCCCCACACGACTGAAATTAAATTAGATTCCACTACATCGTACCGCTAATTCACTCTAACAACATCAGAAAAATGAACTTGGGAAACGCAAACCGAATGAGTAAGGTGCAAGGGATCGGCCAAAGGTGAGATAGCGTAGGGAGAAAGGCCGAAGGCAGTAACGGCGTTCTCGAGAAAAGGGGAATTTGGGTGCGCCACAATGCAAACCGCAAAGAAATGATGAAATCCACCAGGGATTTACAAGCAACGGGAAGAAAATAAAGGAAAGTATGTCTACAGCCGACTTAAGGAGGGCCACCTCGTTGCTGTTCCCCATGCCAAGGACAAACCCATCGGGCAAGGCCTACGCAAATGCCATACTTGGCCGATTCAAATAAGATTTCCATAATTCAAACACGCTGGGAGTTAAATAAACAGGTTAAAACGCGTGCACCCACGGTAAACACTCCCGAGTAAACATGTTTCAAAAATTTCGAAAATTCTTTCTACGTTTTTGCAATGAAAAAGTCGAAAACTTAAGAGCATAAATTGGCACAACCACACAACGTTGTGAAAGTGATAATGAGGTATTATGGACGGTCGCCTTGTATTGTAGGATACAGAGTGGCGCCCCTGGCGGGAGCTATACAGGGTGTAAACGCGGTCTCGTATCAGACGCTCGTGGTGAGGACACCTTAACACCACCGAAGAAAAAACCTGAGGGCAGAATTCTTCCACACCAGAAGAAAATCGTCTATATGGCGATTACGAATTAAAAATGTAAATAATGTATATTTTTCCTTTAGGCATAAAGCCAAAAACACTTTCCAGCTTAGTTATGTTGTAGATGTTGCAAGCACACAATATTTTTTATTTGTAACAGGTGACGACTTTGTTTATTCATGAAAAATGTCCGACGTTCAAACCACTTTAAAAACTAACCTAATCTGCGCTATAGCCCTTTAAAAACTAGCTGGTACATTTAATCTTTTGATTTGTGCACTTAATGCATTTTGGTAAACTTAACTTCTTGCCATGAACCCTACCGGAGCGCCAATGTTTATGTTTGTTTATTTTTACGGACCCAGTGTATGATTTTTATGTCTATTTTTTTTATAGCACCTCCATCCAAACTTCGACCGTAGCAAACCTCTAAAAACGAAAACAAACTAGCT
>JAHWFP010108092.1:91736-104156 GCA_023313725.1 Lithobius niger
CGTCACTCTCCTACAGGTCCGCGCTTTCCCTCTACCTGCCGGTCAGGCAGAGAGCATAAAAACCCAGACCCAGGAGAATTTCGTTAGCACAGCTCAGGATTCTCAAAGCTAGAGGTCGCTACGCCGGCCGGGAGTGGAGATGCCGCGGTCCGATTGTTGCCATGCCGGGCAAAGGTAGTGGTTCGTATATAACTTAGTTTAACTTTAAAAGTTTATTTTTTGGACTCACACGTCAAAATTTATAGGTTAACTTTAAACTTAACCTTTTAGCTTTGAAGGTAAATTATGGTGCGTCAAGCCAAACGGCATTTCGGACGTTGACGGCCGTAACTTAAGGGTTCACGGTCCCTTACTAAAAACCAGCTTTTTTTTTATTGTTTCCTTAAATGCTGTTTAATGTAAACAAAGGACGGTTTGATCTTCGTGGGTGTTCCATCGATTAAACGCTCGGATCGACTTTGTATGTAGCTGAGGCTTCTATAATTTAAGTCATAATTACTGGAATTATGGAGAAAATGTCCGCTCATTTTCACAACGAGGACACTTATCAACAGGAGGATTTGACTTATCAACAGCAACTCTGGGAGGTTTAATGCTTTGCTGTTACACGTAGAAACATAACTGTAAAACAGGTCTACTATTATAAGTCAGCCGAGGCTGTTTGTAATTTAGAGGGCTCTTTTGCGAAATCCCCGTTGCCTAAAAAGATCACTGTTTCTATTTGAAATGGTCTGTTGAACATAATTCTGTTCTAGTTTGAATTTAATGTAAATTCCCCCCGTTTTATTTAACCTAAACTAAGGTGTAAATTTACCAATTGTAAAGTGCGGTCATTTTAACATGTTTGTTTAAAATAAAAACCAGGAGTTTTAAACGTCCTACGGTTTATTCGTTCGTTGTTCGCTAGAAGTTAGGATTTAAGACAATTCTCTTCAAATTTATCTTAGCTAGCCTATTCCCACCTAGGTGGCAGCGTTTCCTGCTATTTAATCACTAGTTAGGTCTTAGATTAGGACTTCAATGCTCCATTCCCTACATCGGGACTGTAGCAGTTGTGCTGTTTAACCGAAAAAGTACGTAAATGCCAAGTAGAGTGATTGATAGTAAGATCCAGTTACACCATGCGACCGGCGATGTTACAAGCACCTACTCCGTCGTAGCATTCGCCGTTACAAGGGTGTTTCAAAAAAAAAAACGCTACACGTCAAATTTTTCCAAGTCCAACAATCATTCCCCGTCACTATAACCCTTATCCCTGACCTCAGTAAAGAAATCAAGAAAGTTATTCCTGACCTCAGGAAAGAAAGCTTTTATTTGCATTTCAAATAAGAACGCAAAAGGTAACAAAAGCATGTGACAGCCGTGGTTGGTGGGGGTTTGGGTTGGGTGTGGGCAAGACAAACAATAAAAGCCCATAATTAGATTTCAAGCAAAAAGAAAAAAAAAAACATTTAATTGGCCATCAAGCAAAACAGCTGAAATAAAGGCTTTTACAGTATTTGGATTCCAAATAAAAACGCAAAAGGAAAACGCATGTGGCAACCCTGGTTGGTGGTGGGGGGGGGGGGACCAAAACAAATAACAAAAGCCCATAATTAGATTTCAAGTAAAAAGAAATAAATATATTTATTTGGCCATCAAGCAAAATAGCTAACATAAAGGCTTTTACAGTATTTGGATTCCAAAATAACAACGCAAAAGGAAAAAACGCATATGGCAACCCTAGATGATGGGGAGAAGCCACTTGTACGGCGGCAGTACAACGTAGCTTCTGCGGCCTCTTATCCCTGACACCCTGTAGAAATCGAATCGCCCAATCAGGGCAGTAGCCAGAAAATTTTATACGCAATAGAATTAAAATGAAGCGAGCCCCCCTCCCCCTCGGCTCCACAAAAAATAAAGAAAAGAAAATCCCATTCGCCGCAATTAAAAAAATACTTACCCACAGAAACAATTGCAAGTAAAATTACAAGTGGAATTGCAATTAAAAAAAAAATTAAAACAAATTCCTGTGAAACTGAATTTTATTTTAAACACACTTTTTTCTGTCGAGCTTAATGTAACCATACGTGAACTAGGAAAAAGGCCTACCCTTCACGAATGTGAGGCAGAGGATGGTGCTTCGTTGCCATTGAAATTGTATTTCTTTTTTAATACCGTTAAGCTTGTTTTTTTTAACATAACTAGTTTAATTGTTTACCACTTTTATATATTAACAATCAGCATGATTTATTTTGCGACTTACGTGTTCAACAATTTAACTCTGCTCCTGAAACTGACGTTTCGAAATAATGTAACCATTTTATCGTGTTGGGCTTACAATTTTGTTGTTATCTGGCAAACAAATTTTAAACTTAATCATTAACTTCTTCCAAACAGTAAGCTTTATACGTAAACAGGTCATTTTCACGTTGCTTAGGCCTACGGGAACTAGAAAGAGTGCTCTTTCTAATGAAAGAATGCTCTTTCATTTGAAACCTTAACCTTTCTACGCTACATGGTTCTCTGGAACTGAACTTAGCACGAATTTGTAAACAAAAAGCTACGCTATAGTGCACTAGTAAAGGCCTCTTAGTGTTTCTTGCTGTTCGGCCCAGTATACCCCCACACGTGCGGGGACTGCGGGGGTGCTGGTTACAGCCCAGTATTCACAACTAATCACCACACCACTTGCTGCACAAAAGGCCTAGTAACGTTATCCGACAGGAGTTCCCAGTTTACAGTACTGTACTTACTGTAATTAGCTGAGTTTAATTACCGATTTAGTAACCTTGGTTAATGCTGCATGTTACCCTTCAGCTGTACTGCCGTTGCACGCAAAGTTGTGAGTCATGTGACCTGTTGACCCCAGGGCATGCACTATTGTGTGATGTGTAGTATATTGTAGTACTGGTTGGTCCGTACACTTGAACGTGACAGTAGTTAGATGCATACAACCTGATACGTATCATTCGATACAATTTGTTCTTTTTAATAATAATAGTATAAGTTCGTTGCAACCGCAACCAGAATGACAAGGACCTGGTGGTCACTAACTGCCATCCTAAGTTAAAACAAAACTTAAAAATTGTAAAGTTTAAAAGTTTAAAACGAAGACGGTTGACCGACTGTAAAGGAAGGGTTGATGGTATAGGGTTGGGGTCACGAATGCCTTACCACCAGGATTAGACCTACCAGGGACACAGTGGTCCCCGATGGCATCGACAAACGTGAGGGACGAGTTGAGGGGAAAAGTCGTACCATTGTCAATGTTTAAAAAAAAAAATTAAAAATAAATAAAATAAAATAAATGCATTGCTTTTTAAAGCCTGGCCTAAACCAATTGTCAATCATAATCAAGATAAAGTAAAAATAAAAAAGTTCATCATAATAAAAAAGCCATGGTCACCAGGAGAGACACGATCATGAATAAGCAGGCATTATTAGGCATACACCAGTCCAACAATCACCACCCAGTAGCAGGCGACAACATAATTGGGTCTTTTTAAAAATTTGGCAAAGTTAAACTCGTCAAGATGTTGTCTGAAGCTGTTGACGGAAGCAGCCGCAACGATCCGCTCAGATACAGCATTCCACACTGGGACCACCCTAACGGAAAAAAAGTACTTCCGGCAATTAAGTCTGGCTGAGGGGAGGAGTAATTTGTAACTATGACCCCTAGTCCTGCCCACATGGCTAAGGTCAAAGAATGGTAAATCTATATCCAGAAAGCCGCGTAGAATTTTAAATGTCAAAATTAGGTCGGCCCTAAGTCTAGGGAGTCCAGCCCGAGACGCTTCAAACGCAGATAATAAGACAGCTGTGCAAGGCCAGACAGCCGCTTTGTAAAACGACGCTGCACCGATTCCAAATGGTCAATGTCTTGCAACTGGTAAGGGGACCAAACCTGTGAAGCATACTCTAAAAGAGGGCAAACATAAATTTGTATTCGCTTCCCTCGATACCACTCGTTTTTTTTTGTATTTCATATCACATGCCACGCATGAACCTACCTACACAACGTATCAATATTATTAAATGGTATTACCAAAACGATATGATATCAGACGTTTAGGTGAGGTGGCAGGCTACGTATCTTCATCCACCTCCATGCCGGTCTACAGTGGCATATTTGGTGGAGAAATTTGAAACCAAGGGTTCTGTGGAAAATAAGGGCCATTCCGGCCGTAAACGAACGGCACGAACGATTGAAAATGCCGCCGAAATCCACCATGCGTTGCGTGATGAACCAACGACGTCCCAGCGTCAGTTGGAACGGCAAATTGGTGTGTCACTGCCTTCAGTTAATAGGCTGATTTAGGACGTAGGCTTGAAGGTCTAAGGTCAACGGCGTATCCACGCCTTAAATGAAGATGATCCCGATCAACGCATTCAGTTCTGCGAGGAATCCCTGATTTCCATGCAGATGATTCACAGAACGTGGAACGGATATTATACTCCGATGAAGCCAAGTTTCATCTGAATGGCAAAGTTAATCGTCACAACTGCATATTTTACAGTGATGACAACCCACACGTCACTACGGCGGCATTCACGCCGTCACGTGGCATCAATGTTTGGGGAGGTATATGAGCTTCGGGGGGGGCCGGCGCCCCGGGGCAATTGGACCATTCCTTGATGGCACAATCAACGGTGGCAGTATATCGTCAGCTGCTAGAAGACAGGATTCTGCCAGCTGTACGGGAAAAGTGTCCCGCAGATATTATTTTCCAACTAGATGGTGCATCACCGCACTATGCAACACAGGTGCGAGACCTTCTTGGTGACCGTGTTGGTGACCAACAGCAGGATTGGTAGAAGAGGTGCGATAGAATGGTCCGCGCATTTGTGTAAACTGACACCTATGAGCTTTAGTGTGGGGGGAATAGTACAGGATTTGCTGTACATTCAACCAGCCCAGGATATTGCAACACTGCAGGTTCTCATTATTGCTGCATTTGAGACATTTACTTCTGACTTATGCAGGAGAATATGCTCAGATGTGGTGAGTGTATAGTTGCTGGAGGAGTACAGTTCGAGCACCTTCGTTCGTGATTCATCACCTGGAACATCTTTCTTTGTCTCTAAACCTTAATGATGGACTTAATTTACGTTATAACTGATTTGAAACAAAAGTTCAACCTTAAGCCTTCTAGAGTTTAGCCTAATCTGGCCCTGCAATGAGACGAGGGACCGTGGCCAAGTCCTCACCCTCTTTGGGGGGCGCCCCCCCCAGGGTGCCACGTGTGCTTTTTTCTTTTGCTTTATTATTATTTAAAATCTAGGAATTCCTCACAGAACTGAATGTGTCGATCGGGATCATCTTCGTCTAAAGCATGGATACGTTCCTTTTGCGAATTGTTATTTGAAATCCAAATACTGTAAATGCATTTATTTTAGCTATTTTATTTGAAGGCCAAATAAATACTTTCTTGTTTCTTTCTATTTGAAATTAAAAAATAAACGCACATATTGTTTGTTTCAGTCTCCCGCCCCCCCCAAAAAAAAAAAACCACGGTTGCCGCATGCGTTTGCATGTAGCAACCCTGGAATCCAAATACCGTAAAAACCTTTATTTTAGCTATTTTGCTTTATGGACAAATAAATATTTCTTTTTCTTTTTACTTGAAGTCTAATTATGGGCTTTTATTGTTTGTTTTGCCCCTCCCCCCCCCATCCCCCACTAACCAGAGTTGTCACATGCTTTTGTTACCTTTTGCATTCTTATTTGCTAAGCTAATAAAACTTTCTTAGCTGAGGTCAAGAATAACTTTCATGATTTCTTTACTAAGGTCATAGATAAGGGTTATAGCGACGGGGAATGGTTGTTGGACTTAGAAAAACTCAACATCGACGTGTAGCGATTTTTTTAAACACCCTGTAATTATGGTACTAGATTGAGATCAAATGGTCAGTTTGATTAATTTTGAGCAAGGAAAGCATAAATTGGCGATTTTTAGCACATATTACTGAAGTAAGTATTTTGCTGATAGTAAGAAATATGTAGTAATAAATAAACAAAAAAAAAACCACATTAACTTGATAACTGCAATAAGCACAGGTACTTGTGTGCAGCACTTTTCAAAATGAAAGATAAAAAATAAATAAATAAATCTTTATGAATTTACTGAAAAAAAAATCCAAACTACACTTTGTTTTGATGCACTTATTATTTCACCTTCATTTGATCACTGACTGGAATCGTGGGTCAGCTAACGTACAGCCATCTTGTTAGCCGACCATAGAGATATTAACGAGGCCTAACTCGAGGCCGAGTGAGATGCATGCAGTGTCTTGTTGCTCCAAGCTAAGGCGATGAAGGCTGTACGAGCCAGGCTGGCTGAGATCCGCTCAGTTGCTCGCTCAATGCGAGTCTTCCAAAATCCGACGAAATGATTATTTTTTAAGGGGCGGGAGGTTTACATGAAACTGAAACTCTCGATTCGGTTATCAAAACCGACCCATCTCTAGTTCCAAACAGACAACCATCACAAACGTTCAAAACAGACAAGACAGTGTTATGGTTCCTTCCCCAGGCTGTTGCCATGACACTAGCCGGCCTTCCTTTTCTTGCGTGCAGCCAGAACCTGTCTTTCTGTAAAGCCCCTGAGGCTATTTCTCTTAGAGACGAGATGCTGGAACCTGGCTCACGTCTGAGCATGATTCATGGGATGCAGCTTAATCAGATTAAATCAACAGCATTAATCAACCATCAGCATCTTGCTCCACTCAATTCGTGATGCCTCAGATCTGGGCACCAGGGAAGCATTACAATTTTGGCATCCGAACAGGAACAACAATTTTGGCGATCATCTTCAAGCTCAGAAAAAACCCGTAAGTTTTTGTGCGCTGTGGCCACTTGGCCAACACACCGCAGATGCTGTAAGTGTTCACTGTGAAGCGTCAAAGTAATTTGAACATTGATTTTGAATGAGCAAAACTTTACTACAATCTTGATGGAACTGTGAGAGTATTTGCAAGCTGATGTCGTTGAATTTTGAATGATTATATTTTTCGTACTTTGATGTCGAGAAATTGCCGCAAGCGTTTTCACAAAGCTTACATAACCAACGATCGTCTATAATATTTTAATTCACGGACTTTTGCAATGTTTGTACTATCTTTACAGCCTCTTGCTAAATAACCTTTTGGATGGGTACCAGAGATTTATTTGCAAAAAGTTACTTGGCATTTGCCTGTTGTCAAGCTATTTTCCCTCCCGGTAAACGCTTCGTTACCGTTGTCATGGTTAATGGCGGCAACGTCTCTTTTGGCAGTTACAAACTGAATCTTGGGAAAAAATTGCGAGCGATACTCAAATCCAGTAGTGAAATTCTTTTTGGGAAAATGGAAGCGTCGCATGGCAGTTTCAGTGAAGCTAAACAGTTCACACTATTGCAAGCGATTCTCTATTGTGGCGTGGGCAACACTCAAAGCCAATGCTGATTTTCAGAACAATTTTTTTGAACGAGGGCTGAATAATAGTGTGTTGCGCTAGTGTGGAAAATCCGAATTTTAGTGCTTCTTGGATCTCAATTTCCGAGGTGACATACGAGTCGCAAATATCGATCGCTCCTCACGCTTCGGCCGGTTGCGCGAATCCGCCGATACAGGGCGACGCCTTACTGCTAGAGTCGTGTCGTACATTGAGTAAGAAAAATCCGATCGATAATTCTACAATGGCGTCGAATGAGTGATAAATTGATTTGACCACGTTATTAAAATCGGTTATAGAAGAGCAGTTACAACCACTACATTTTAAATTAGAAGGTATGGAAATTGCTAGACAGGATGATGGAGATTTTGATGAGCTTAAAAGCAAATTTAGAGTTGGTGCAGGAATCAGTGAGGCAGTTGAGCAAGGAGATGGAGGCTCGTTTTGCCACACAATTTACAGCGTACGGTGGCAGCACCCTTCAGCAGAGAAGCAATTCTTGCAAGCGCTTTGAATTCTTCTACGTCACCGGATACCCTCAACCTCTACCGTCAGCAGAAGACTTCCCAAGGATCGAGACTCGCCAGACAAGAGACTCATCGCTCCATACGCTGCTCAACTCTGACTGTATCCAGCCGGCCCGGCATTTTTTATGCCCTCCTACAGATCTTCATCTTTTTCCGACCTCTCTTCAGTATGAACCGCCGCTGTCTGTTCTGGCGGGCCGCGCTGTTGTCCTGCTGTTTCTTCTTCAACTCGTTGTTCTCCTGTTCCGTGGTTCCTATCCTCGATACCGCAAAGGGGGCGCTTCCCGCCCGCAAAGGGAGAGGTTTTCGCTTTTCAGCATGTATCTCTCACATTGTCCCACGGTGATGGACCCCATTATTGCCCTGACACCTCACTTTTTCCATAACTGATGACTCTCTCTTTACCCTCTTGAGACTGTGGTTCTCGGGGGCGAGAATCGGGTACTTTGTTGTCTTCACCTGGATATTCCTTAGGGTTGCCAGCTTGTGACGTGGGTAGTTTAACCTTGGCCCATCGCCAATTTGACGAAGTCTGCTAATGTAAAAATAGGTAAAGTATATTTTTGTCCGCTATAAAAAGACTAAAATACCAAGGTAGGCACCTGGTTGATTTTAGTTTTTATTGCTTGTACGAAAATATACATTACTTTCACCCGCCCAAGCCTCCCCTCCGATGGACCAAGGTTCATGAGGGAAGCAAGAAAGATGGGTCGGTTCCGCTGCTTCCATCTTTTATAGAGGAACCCGGTTCCGTTCATGCGTAGAAGGAAGGAAGGTCACGTGCACGGCTGGGAAGACAACTTTCAAGCTAGGGATATAGTGTATAGAGCTCAAAGGGGTGAAACTGCTAATGTAAATACAGGTAATGTATATTTTCGTATAGGCAATAAAAACTAAAATCAACCAGACCTGGTTTCCAAGGATTGCACTTTGCTCGGATGCCCTCATTTACATTTTGCCTTGCACCACTTGCCATCATCTAGCTTTCGGGTTATGAGTGCTTCCTAAAGGACTTTATATTCCATTCCGACCTCCTACAGTGGTCACGTTGAGGAACCGTCATCACACTGCTGTTTTCCCTTCTTCTATTTTCAAAAGAAAGCAAACGAATATTACTTCACTCGTACCCCTCCCTCAGGCCGCGATAAGACGCTACCTCGACATATTACCTTGTCCTTTGTGGGACCTTCGCTCATTGTACCGTCAACCTATTCACGAGCCGCAAATTTTTCTGTGCATCTTTGATCTCGATTCCTTTTCCCCTTTTCACAGTTCTTCAAGCTCTCATTGTGTGCTCTATGCCGATAATCAGATACACCAGCAGTTTTTGGGCCTTCAGCCTTACTGGTTCCGGCATCATCTTTATCCAGTCCCTCAACTTGACTGTCCTCCGGTTCCTATTCTACAAGATCTGGCCTGCGACCACGTCTTGGGCCTTCTTGGTCTTGTCCACATAAGGTAATGGAACAGTCATCATTACATGTCTCTTTCATTTCTCAAGCCCAGAACACGATCGCCACCTATTCAGTTGTGACCAACTACTTCTTACATTGTAACATACCACAACCACTTTCCGATAGACCCTCACAGGAACATCGCCGATCCTCACTGTCGTCGTCACATTGAGGTACATTCTTATCTCCACCTTTGACGTCTCCCTACGGGTCACCGTTGCACAGGTCCGCCGATCCTCTGCCAAGCCGCTTTCGGTCCTTGAGATTCCCTGTGTGACATGTCTGCCTTTCAGCATGGTCTCTGCCCAGTTTTCTTGTATTATCAAATTCGACCATCACTGGAGCATCATCGATTCTCACTATTTTCACCACGTCAAGATCTCTTCTGTTTCCGCCTTTGACGCCTGTCTACGAGCAACCGTCACACCGATCCTCTGGTCCCTCTGCGATCCGCCTTCGGTCCTGAAGAGTCTCTGTGTTGCATGTGTTCCTTTCGAACCTGGTCCCCGCCCAGTCTTCCTTATTATCAACTCATTCACTGGCTCGTCGTCGGGTCACTTCTGATGGGTGGCACTCGGTTCACAGGGTTTTGAACTCTGGGGCAGCCGACTCGTAGCACGGATATTCGTTAATCATGGTCCCACCACCATGTTTGACGAGGTCTGCTTTAGGGGTCGACCGAGTTTCGGTTTCAGTTTCGGCACCGAAATTTGCAAACTTTCGGTTTCTGTTTCGATTCTTGTTTCGGCCATGAAGTTATACAGGGTGGTCCAAAAGTCGGGCCTACCTGAATATATCCTAAATGGTGTCAAATATCCTGAAAACAAGTTTGTAGTAATAATGAGTAAACAGCGGGGATTCAGATGAGTGTTAAGACGATGACCTTGAAGACCTCCATCAAGGTCATCGCGTTGCTAACTTCTAAAGGAAGCACCGTAAACCATCAGTGCAAATTTGAAGGTTGTAGGTAATCATTAAAAACTGCCAACCCAAGAAACAGAATGGAAATCCATGTAGAAACGCCAGAGTTATGTGCAAAATACCCTTTTTGCACATAAACTTCACTGCAAGAACTACTTGTCAAGCAGTGAAGCACACCGCACACTGCTGGAGAAGCTCGAAAAGAAAACTGAGCTGCAGCACATCTCAGCCGGGATTCAACTACTCCCAATTTGGAACCATGCAGTCATTTTGTAATTGGGGGGGGGGGGGAGTTCTTTCGTCTAGTCTTTGTAAGGGGTCATGAAGTGTTAGTCTCTGGCAAAGGGATGGAAGTTAGAGAAGATGTAAACAAACTAGAGGGGAAATTAAAGGTTAAGCTCCAATGGCACATTCATCATTGGAATATGATTCTTTCAATGTTTTTGGGAACATTTTATTATTTGTAATCAGCCTTGTTCTTTCTTTAAAAACTGTCACGGCACATTTTTCACATCTACTAATTAGAGTTGACTACAGATATCATCGATGGATAGCCTAAGAAGGAATACGAAACCTTTCCTCTTTTTTATACGTATTTCCTGGGGAATGAAAAGGAACAGAGGTTTGTTTTGTATCTTGAGTTAATAGGTTCGAAATTCTGTCGGGCCCGAAGCCAATCCAGCTCCATACCTCTTCTCTCTCTCTCTTTCCCCCCCCCCCCCCCCCCCCCCGGGGGGGGGGTCGCCATTAAGGCCCATCCCTAAGGCTGATTAAGAAATAAGAACTACACTTCAGCACACTTCAGCCATAATTCAACTACTCTCAGTTAGGCTGATGAGACATTAATTACCTGCACTTCAGCGCAGTTCAGCCGTACTTCAACTACTCTCAGTTAGGTTGATGAGTACATAATTAACTGCACTTTAGCAAATTTCAGCCAGATACACAGAACACTGTAATTTCAGATGGCAGTCTACACCAATGCAGAACTCGTGGACATGATCGTGTGCTATGGTTTGGCCCACGAAAATGTTCGTGAAGCTTTTCGAATTTATGCAGAACGGCATCCTCAACAAAGGCATCCAACAACACGAACGTTCAACAGGACACTTGTTCGTTTCCTGGAAACGGGCAGCATTGTAGCCCGACCTCGAACAGGTCGGCCTCGAATTGCAACAGACGACAACAATAGGTTGATGGTTCTCGCAGCAGTAGCCGAAAACCCGCATACCAGTAGTCGTGCAGTTGGAAGGGCACTTGACATCAGTCATCAGTCTGTTCTACGTGTCCTGAAGAGGAACAGTTTCCATCCATACCATGTTCATCTTCATCAAGCGCTGCGAGCAACAGATTATGACCCCCGTCTGCAGTACTGCGATTGGTTCTTGGGAAGAACTGCTGCTGACCCTTTATTTTTCTATCATGTATTTTGGACGGACGAGGCGCAATTCACACGGGATGGCATCGTGAATACGCACAATGTGCACTACTGGGCAGACGAGAATCCTCACTGGTTGCGAGAAGCCCGACATCAGGAACAATGCCGGTTTAATGTCTGGTGTGGGATCCTAAATGGCCACATCATTGGCCCAGTATTCTACGATGGAACTCTAAATGGGGAATGCTACCTTGAACTCATTGTAGATGACGTTGTAACTGACGTTATGGACAACCTGCCACTAGCGACGGTGCAGGCAATTTGGTACCAACTTGATGGAGCCCCACCCCATTTCCGTAGAACTGTGCGACAGTGGTTGGACGCTTTGTTCCCAGACCGTGGATCGGTCGAGCTGGCCCAACGGCTTGGCCTGCTCGATCACCAGATTTAACTCCGCTGGACTTTTTCCTGTGGGGCCACGTTAAAGCCCAAGTGTATGAAACCCCCACAACAACAGCTGAAGACCTAAAGGAACGGATACGTGCAACATCTAAAGCCATCCCAGCAGCAACATTCGAACGGGTACTGCATTCCACAACGTCACGGGCACAAGCATGCCGCAATGAGATGGGACACCATTTCGAGCACCTTCTTGATTGATTTCCATCTTATTTTTATTCCACACAAACGTGATGGTCCAAGTTGGTCCCTTAACCCCCCCCCCTC
>JAHWFP010108093.1:4937-50006 GCA_023313725.1 Lithobius niger
TTTTACGGCACACTTGACGTTTTTGTTTGTAATTCTGTTTTTAATCTGATTTAACCGGAATATTGTTTCATGTTTGGGAAAGAGCTTCAATCATATCATCTCCATTCTGTTTTATTTATTTTTTATCCACTGAAGGACAGTTTTAAATTTTTTGTTTGTTTTTAATTGGCGTTGAAGGGGGAGGGGCGGTTGGTTAAACAAAATGAAAATGTGACCTACATTTTTTATGACACCCTAAAAGGTTCTGCTGCTGAAGAAAGTCTTGAACCTCCTCCCCCCCCCCGTACCCACTAAAATCCAAAATAACCTGGCCCACCACCTCATAGCAAAATAAGCGTTTCCTAAGACTTCAAGCTTCCTGTGGATGATTTTTATAACCAATTTAAATAAATATTAGTCCAGACTGACACGTTTCCAAATGTCAAAAAATGCATCAGATTTTCAATGAAAGGAAAAGCTGGTTCAAAACATATTCTTGAAAACAGTCAAAGGTGTGATTTTTGAACCTTTTTGTATCCCAGACTTTTTTAGAAGACAAAAATTAGTCTTCAAAACCTTGTAAACAGTACAATACCGAGGGGGGGGGGGGGAGGACAAGAAATCTTTAAAAATCATGAATTCGTTATGGTTCATTCATTTTATGACGGTAGTTCGTACTCCCAGTGCGAATTTGTTTACATCATTTTCTAAAAATTTCTATAATTTTGCGATATTTATGATATAAAACAAAAATGTATGACAAATGTATGATATTTCGTTAAAATTCAAAAATGTTATGACCAGTGAGAGCCCTGCGTCACAT
Organism: Lithobius niger; assembly: GCA_023313725.1. Classification (NCBI taxonomy): domain Eukaryota; kingdom Metazoa; phylum Arthropoda; class Chilopoda; order Lithobiomorpha; family Lithobiidae; genus Lithobius; species Lithobius niger. The sequence continues at coordinate 5,740 of JAHWFP010108093.1, forward strand.
TAAGAGTCGAGAGGGGGCGGTTTTCAGGCCAGAAGAGCACTCGGGGTGCGAATCAACACCTATCTACCCTGGCCAGTCCAGTCCTCGTTGCACTGTTGAAATTTTGCCTGACTCGTGGTGGAAACGGCACGCTGATCGAAAATACATACTTCTCATTAGGTGTTCATCCGGGCATTCTTAGTAGCTTCGTTCTCAGCTCAACTTATCCGCCGCTTTCACATTCCCGCATTGTGAAGCTGTCCACGTACAACACTTGAAAAACAACATCAACAGACTCTGCTGAATTGGAATAACATTTCACGCTTAGGCTTGAACCAAACTGGAAAGCTATACCAAGCACAGCACCTAACAAGTGTACCAAAGGTCAACCCCCAGAAGATGCAGTTGCTCGCTCTGAATTTCTGCAGCCCATTACAACCCGAATGGCTGAACTACGTACAGCTACCGGTAGAGGCAAAGAAAAAAATTCGCGCAAATTAAACCGGAATTAAGGAACGGCTAAATCGCCACCAAGAAGAAAAAATAATAATTAAAAAAAATGTTTATACAAAATAACTTCCAACGCCCAGTGGCTCAACAAATTCACTAGTCAAGAAGACCAGAAAATAAATACGGATAAATACGGAAACAACTATAAGTTTCCAGTCAGTGCTTAAAGGCCGGAATCTAACGTAAAAAAAAGCACTGTACGTACGTACGCTCGCACGCACGTCCAACCGTCATAATGCACAGTTTACACTACATTGTAAAACTGTTTTTTATTGGTTAATAATAAATAATGTTATAGGAAAGTAGTAACACAAGAAATAACAGCACCTTGCGAACCACTTTTTGCAGGACTCTACATTATTTATAACAGGACAAGAATAAAAGAGAACCTCCAACACAATTCTACATGTTCCTTCGTTCTTACGGATTACGTTGTGGAACTGCCGTAGTTCTTACTTTCGCCGAAAACTACATTAAAATTACGCAGGTAATAAAAGTACGCGAAATGTGTTCGAAAAATATCACTAGTACGCAAAGTAGCGTTTAAATGACCTGACGCGAGGAACGAGTTTTGTTCAAGATAAGGCCGATTGAGGTAGAAATTGCGTATGTTGCCGCCCCCCCCCCCCCCCATCCATGACGGTTCTTGCGAGCACCGAGAAGTTAATGCAGTGCTTTGGTAAATATGATTTTGGCGATGTGAAATCAACTGGCCTAGAGCCAGAAAGCCAAATCTGCAGCTTCTCTCTCAGAGGACCTTGTGAAAAGCGGTGTCACAAGGTCCTCAGAGAGAAACTGCAATGCGAGAGTTACACCATGGATATATACACTCCCACGCATTTATAAGCACCGTATTTATTTGTATCAACTTAGTTTGGGAGCACGTCGTATAAAGGAGGAGGAATGAGGCTGTATTTACTTTTCACGTCCTGTATTTCCCTGTAGAGTTTACAGAGAGCTAGCCTACAGTATATTTCGTAATTCTTACGGGTCTTTATTGTTCCCTTTTGTTTAATAACTCGCTTGTCATGTAGTTTCGCCCCTTCGGAAATTTCCTGTTTGACCAGGTACAGCCACTAAGTGGTTCCCTCCCCCTCCCTCCCTCCCTCCTTGCGTTCGTTTGTTTTCCCTTCCTCTTTGGGTTCGATGGGCTTCTGTCGGTACATCATTGAACTAATCGCAGATAATGGGCCATTCCAGGCAAACAACCAATTTTCCCTCTCCCTCCCTCCCTACCTACCTACCACTTGAAAACCTTGCATTAAACATACTGATGAAAGCTTGCCACCAAACTGAAGATGGGCAGATACTTTAACAGGAACACTGGAAGAAACACGGATAAAAATTTTAAAAAACGGAAAGTTCAACAAAATGAGCCGCAACGTTGCGCAGTAGGCTTCAAGCTAAGCAGAGGGCATTTCGAATCTTACCGCCATCATTACACTCTGCGACTTTTAAGACCAGTGGAACGAACCACGCTCTCGGCAGTATCTACGTATCGACTTCCAAAACTTACTCATTCACTTCGCGTGTTTAAGACAATAGCATAGTCAAGGTAACGATTTGTGGGAAAACGTTATTGTGTGGTCAGAGGTAGGCATACCGCCTTCGTTTATTGTGCAGAATGGGAAACATTTTAGTAATAAGGCTTTGTTACTTCCTAACTGTCGGCGCCCCCCCCCCGAGTGAATGGTATTAAGAGACAAAATAGGTAGTTTCTTTTCTCCATTTGTCGTTTGACAACTTTAGAATATAAATTACTACTGTAAATCGCGTATTAAACACCCATGGGGTGTTAATATTGATTCGATTAAAAAAAAAGGGGATTGGCCGTAAGAGTTATACTTCGAATCTTACTTCTGTCCAGGGAGGATGTTTAGGAGTAACTCCATCTTTGTAAATTCGGCGTTTATGCGATCATTCATGTACGTGCTCTGGGTTCGGTCTAGCATTAGTCTTTATTCTCATTTATTCAGGAATTTAGTTTATTAGTTTACTAGTTCATTTAGTTGTCTTTACGCATGAAGCTTTTAGTTAGTTGTGGTGCAGAAAAACCACGATTTAAGGAGATGAAACATGGATTTCCTTGAACGTATGAAGCTTTTAGTCAATTTCTTGCAGCAAAATTGCGATCTAAAGTGCTTGGCCGGAAGTAGTGAAATATCCTAGCGTCTAGTTATAGCCCCCCCCCCCCCCGGACTAGTTGCCCCGGTCTGCAACTAAGTAATTTCACAATTTACGTTCTGACCTTACAGTATTTTAGGGGGGGGGGGGAATGCAGCTTTGCCGCGGTTGTTATACAGGCGGTTTACGGTAATGTAATCTCGACTATTCAATAAAAGAAAATCTCATCACGTCCAGCGACAAAAAGGTTTCGGCCAATAAGCTTATAGCTTTTTTTGAAGGCCCGACCGGCAGATGTTAGTGGAAGGTACCACCATCAGACAGTTGTTTTTTTTGCCGCATGAGGAAGGAAACCGGAGTACCCGAAGGAAAGGATGCCTCGTGCAACGGGCAGGAAACAGCCGGAGAAAAACCCGTAGATATACACTTCCTTTTACCAGGATCGAACCCGGGTCTGTAAGAAGCTAGAGATGTATAGCTAGGACCAAGACGCCTATATCAAATCTGGCACCCCAGTGCTCGCAGCTACCCGTGCCCACAAGAGATGTTCTCCGGGAGTCGTAGTGCAGCGAGCAAAGCGTAGCAGAGTTGTTACAGGCTTGGCCTACGAACTAAGAGAATGAGAGATCGAAGAGCATAACTTTTTTTACGCATGGAACGTTACAAAAAAAAATCGTATGGGCGTTACGTCAAGAGAGTTAATAATGAAGGAGAAGGGTGCAGAACATTTTCGAATTTTTCTGCTACTTGTTTTCGCAGAATACCACTCTAATGACCAAACTGCGCACAGGTCGCCTCTCAGGAACACAATAAATGCGCTCAGCCCCCCCACCCCCCCAAAAAACCTAAATCGAGGCCTGTCTGTCTGTCGGCATTATATTGGGCAGCGTTGGAGTGTGCGAATATGCAACGTGACCGAGGAATGCGGACCAACAGCTCTTGAAGATGGAGAGTTCTTCAGAAGCTAGATGGCAGGCTAGCTCTTTGCATCGTTTTTCAAGGAGCATTTCCCATGAACTCTCAGCACAAGAGGGCCATGATCAGAGCGGGCATTAAGAGGCTGGCGACAGATTTGCGGGCGACTCAGCAATTCCGGGACTCCAGAAGACCACGCCGCCTGGCTACACAGAATACAACTTTATCTTACACGACGCACATTTTAAATAGCAAACTTAGCCTCGTTTTTAAAGAAGCACCACTTCAACGTTTTTTTTGCGAGCGCAAAAACTAGTTTGGGGGAAAAAATACACCGCTGATAGCGAACTGCAAAATACACACACTACGGTTTATGACCAACGGTTTCCGTGCGTATCCTTTCCAGTCAGTAGTGCAGCACCGTAGGTAGTCCGCTAAACACCTGCGTCACACGTACGTCACTAGTGTGAGATGAGCAAAAGAAAAAGAGCCCCCCCCCCCCCCCCTCTCTCTCTCTCTCCGGGTAGATTACCACACACCCACACCGAGCCACCAACCGTGCTGCAAAAAATATGGCCGATGGCATATTCCGGCGATTGCCGTAACCGTTCACATCGTTGCAAGTGATCGTCACTGTTTTATTAGCAATCGGGATATAAAAACTAAGCTATTTTACGGTTGTATCTTAATTTCTTTACCCACACGCAGCCCTGGTTTCAGTTAAATCCACCTTTATTTAAAAAAAAAAAAACACGCTCGTGTTTGCAGTGTGAATTGCAAAGAAAGTGAAAACAATTACAATATGATTAATAAAATTTGTGACAGTGCCGAACTACTAGTAGAGGGCGGCGGGCCCCTGGCCCCAAACTGACGGAAGGGCCACTCCCAAACACAAACTAGCTTGGCAAATGCCTAAAATTGAAGGAGGCCCAGTTGTTATGGTTTATCCCGGGCCCCGGGAATTGTAGTTGTGGCCCTGATTTGTAGCATAGTTCAGTGTTTTTTTCTTTTTTTTTTCGTATTGACGGTCTCACAGCCTTTCAGTCTCACTCTTGCAGTCAGATACAAAATCTTGGCTAATAAACCACTCCACAAACAAGTTCCGTTACAGTACATTTTTATCTACTTTGCAATTCATGAATACGTATGTGTTCAGTCGTGCGGAAATAAAACGTGCCAACTGTCCGCCTCAAGGATGTACAGAAAAGGTTTACTAAATCTCAGTTGGCAAACGTTGTCAGCCATGGTGCACCGACTCTTACTAACATCGCTTAACCAGTCGGTCTTTCTTAAGTTAACTTCACGTCATCTGGCGAACTATGGCAAAATCCTTGGCAAATATTTTGGATGAAGGGAAAGGCTCGTCGGGTGGATCCACGCCAAAGAACAGCACGTGCTCAGGTTCTTAATATACAAACTAAAACCAGACCCCGCGACCTTGCGCCAAAACACCGGACTGACGTTTTCAGAAAAATTTTCTAGCTTACATAATGCTAACTGAAACTATCACGGTTCCTTGAAAAAAATCGTCTCGTATTCAAATATTGTTTTTATTTCGTTTCGCTTTTTTATTTTTAGGGAGCCGAACCTAAATCGGGTTATCTTCCCCACTACACACACTAGACGACGATAGGGACAATTTTTTTTTGCGAAGATTTTAGTTTGCAGGGCAAATCAATCAAAAATGTCGGTTTTTTATTTTTTTATTTTGTTTTCTGAATATACCGAGCAATGCTCGTAAACTAGCTCTGATCAGTTTTATTTTTTTGTAGAACTGACGCCACCAACTACAAAATAAATCATTAATCTTAATGAGGTGGAAACCGGACCAACCAGAAAAGAATCATGACTTACACAGGAATACATTATGCAGCCCAATTAGCCAAAATACGTTGTAATGACTCTTGGTTAACATTAGACATGAGCATTAAAACTGGTTCCGTTGTACACAAAACACTTATCACAGATAATATGTGGTCATTTAGCTGCACTTAGTTTGATCTCAAACTGCTTTACACATTCAAAAGAAGTCATCCAAAAGTTTACTTCAAATCATTCTCAGTTCCGATCGGTGGCAATAGATGATTTCATTCTGCTGAACTTCCATTTACAGCATCACGTGGCTCAACGCCGCTTTACGTAAGTATTGCAATTGACGAATCAATTTTAGCAGAATACCCAACAATGTTGTAAGGAGTCTTCATTGTTTTATAAGTAGAATCTTAGCTTTTCCGATTTATAATCCTAATAATATGTTTCGCAGCGTAAGTGATTGGACAAAATAACATTTTCCAGCCCTAAGAAATCTGCTCTTGACAAACGACGCTGTTTTTCGCCTTTAGTGGCCCTTGCAGCTAGCTACGCAACTGACTCCAAATGAGAGCTCTGCGGTGAATGTGGCGTTATTGCATCGGCTATATACAAATACAGGAATAGGAATGTATTTAAGAGCTAGACCAAAAATAAGACTCCCGTGAGATAATGAAACGGACTCCCAAAAAATACAACTTTCCAAATACAAGAATAAGATTGGCAACAGTGGTAACGGGAGAATGCAATACGATTACCAATTAATTCAATTTACAGAATTATGCAAAAATGAATGCTAAGGAGCAAGGAAGGGTCAATTATATGATACCCCACTGATACCTAATGAAAGTTTTTTACAGAGAGATAAAAACAGTTTTTAAATGACAGTGTATGCACTGTCATTTGAAAACTGACAGTCAAGTGTGCCGTAAAAAAAGGGTTATATGATTGAAATTTTACTTAACTTGTTAAAATGTATATGGATAAAAATAGATTTTTCAATTTAAATAATCAAATGCACAATTCAGAAAATTGCATAGTTTAAGTGCTGTTGTGCTTTACGAATTAAAATACTCAACCATATTATTTTGCGCACAAAAACAGTATTTCTGCACAAAATAGTATTTGATATTCTAAGTTAGCTATGATTGAATTAGAAAGAGTCTACTCTAAATATTTCTTCTCCCTACTTTGATTAACGTTTGGTATGCACTTCCCTGTGATGTTTTAATGGCTGCCTCACTACCAATTTATTTTAAAAGGAAACTTCGAAGCGTACACCTTGAATTTTGCAATTTTTACTTTTTTCTTCCTTTGCAGAAATTGAGTTAAACGGTAATTTTCTTGCACAGATTAGACTTATTATTTATTCGTCTTTATTATAAAATTAATTCGTTGGGAAACTAATGCAAAAAATTGTTATTTCTAAAATAACGTAAAACATCCTAGTTCGTTTCGGCATTACGATAGAAATAAACGATTTAAAATTTCTAAGATCGGAAGCAACTGAATGTGCACGAGAAAATATTAGGGCCATCCCCTCCTCCCCCTCTCTTCAGTAACCGTGTTCAACGCACTGTACAGCTCCAAGATAAGGGGAAATAACTAAGCCCCTAGGCCCAACGCGAGCTTTGTGAGAGGGGGGACCCGAGCAAGGCAAGCAAGAACAGCCCAGTGGTCAGCATCCCAGCACACTCCCAGGATTAAAAAAAATGTTCGGAGTTAGAGCGGGATTATGCGTTTTTGTCGCACTACTGAGCTTTTTTAGCCACATATTAACTCCCAAGGTATAATTTGGATAATATTTTTAAAGGGCTCGTTGTGGGACATTCCTAACCACCACATTGCAAGACCACCTAACGTAGATCCCCCACCAAATGAGTTATGGCGGATTCCAACTTGTCAATCTTCCACCTTCGTTTCAGAGTTATATTTAAAGAGATGGAATGCCGACGAATGCGACCATGCGTGACTATACGTGTCAAGATTAGAAGCCTTTACAGATAGATCACCTGACCCGCAGCCCACACACGTTCACCTATGACGACGCTTACTATGCCTTCTCTTATCGTTGTTATCTACATTCTCATGTTTTGACATCACAGACTCTTGTCTAGACGCACTCGCCTTATCGAAATGGTGAAATATATATAGGGCCCACATTTCACCTTGAGTGTAACTTCCGGCAGAGTATTACGACAGATATAGACTTGCGTAGGTCAGTGGACATTTTCCACTTCCAACATTAACGATCCATGTCGAACGTACTTGTTCACATGACTTGCGAACCACATCAGTCATCAGAAATCGTGGTTCGCATTTCATTGTTCTTAAAATTAGTAACAATTAGCTGAATCCGCCCTAAGCCAAAGTGTCCCACAATCACTCGCGGGCCTGGTTCTCGAGTGCGCTCCACAGGTTTCATCTCAGCTGGCCTTGCGGCGTTATTGTTTGTAGCTATAGATGTCGCCACGCCTATAAAAGGTACATCCGGCCTGCCTTTATAACATTCCGCCTGCCTTATAACAGCGCTAAGGTCGGCTGGGGTGGTATAGCTGCGTTCCTCGCAGCGAGGAACATACGCTGCTGTCTCGGTTGGCTTTGGGAATAGTACACGAAACAGCATCAAGTTATAGATTGTGTCGTCACAAACCGAAATGATTCTCGCATTTTAACATCACAATTTATAATTTTCTAGGCTATGTCATATAATTCTGCTTCGGCGATCTATTGGAATAATTAATTTTAATTTTTACCGCATTAGTTTTTTAGATTTTTGATCTCATCGTAATTATAAGAAAATTAGTACATGCACACACAGAGATGAAACGACATGATTATTGAGAGCGCGCAATGTATCATATACTACAAGACGCAGTAAATAAAGTTAACAATTATTCAACAGAAAATCTCTTAGACGCCACATTTCAAAACGGATTTTTACCAAGGCATTGACTAACGGTCAGTAAACAGACCTTTGGGGCCGTACTTGATGTGATGGATCGAGAAAAATGGCGCAAGGAGATATATCCCTTTAATTTGCTAATGAAGTGCATTTAGCAGATGCGCATTATAAATTCCAGTAATTTCTGACGGGTAAACAATTTTAATTTTAGGCACTTTCAAACAGCTATGTGCCTTAGTCACCGATTAAAGTGGCACTATCACCGATTGTGCATTCCTTCACTTGGTGCAAGCAAGTGCTACATAGTACTAGATAGCGCCAGATGTTGCCAGATTCTACCTACTTTCAATCGGCGATAGTGCCACTTTAAAGTGCCTTCCCACGATAGCACTGATAGCCGAACCTGTAGCGTACAAAATTGGCCGAGCTTCGCGAGTTAGGACCAAGGCGTACAGGTGTTTGAAAGTGCCTAAAATAAAAATTGTGTTTTGCTGTTTGAACTCTTAAGAGTGGATTTTTTTCCGGCCCTGTCAGTGGGTCCTGTTGCATCTGAATCTTTGTTTTTAGTCTTCTGTACACCCGAAACGGCTGGGAAAACAATAGCAACGACTTTGTCCGTCCGTCGCCTTATTCAACTCTGGAACGGTACCAGCTAGACAAACGGTTTTCACAATTACATTCAGCGTCCAAAAATTAGTTGAAAGGAATGAAAAAATCACCGGAAGTATGAAGCGGAAGTGGCCTCACGTGTGGATTGGTGCCACAGACAAATATTTTCAGCAAAAAAAAAAAAAAAAAACAGGCGCTACAGCGACCACCAGTCGCAACCAATCTTCTATACACTTCCGCCATTTTCGGACCACTTCCACTTCATACTTACGGTTTGTTTTTAATGCATGTAACTAATTTTTGGACGTTGGGTGTAATGGTGAAAACCATTTGTCTCTATCTAGGTCGTCTACGGTGATGTATACCGTCAATGCTTAACGTGTTCAGAGCGTTTGGTTTTTCCCAGTGAAAAAAAAACGCTTAATAAGATGCGAAACTCACGGTATTGCTCTGATGTAACTGATCTGAACTTTCACTGCCGTATTTAATATTGCCATCTTTTTTAATGATGTTGGTCTTCAGTTTAAGCAGCACCTCAAATCTCCAAAATCACTGAATCCTAAAGTCAACCGTAAGAACATAGCCTTTCACAGTATAAATTACTTTAAGGAGGTTTATGGAGCCAAGCTGTCGCAACAACACGAAAACCCCAACAAAACAAACCGCAAGACTAGACGGTTGGTGTTGTTGAGAATGGCAGCCGAAAGCTGCACAGAGTAAATTTAAACTGTGAAAAGACTTGATTTTTTTTTTTGATTTTGCATTTCCTCCAAGTACTTGAAGTGTGGATTCAGGATTTGGAGGGCAAATTACTCCGTAAACGTAAACAAACTGTAAACGCCTCAACGCAAACCACTAGAGATAGGAACGATGAGCCAAAAAAAAAAATTGATGTTTATTTAGGAAGAATGTCAGGTTTCAGTTTTGTTTATTGTTGTCAGTTGTGAGAATTAAAACTTATAGTTGTGACGCAACTGCTTCGTGACAAAAATCCAGACCTAAGAACTATTCATTTTTTTGCCCTCCTCTTTGTTCAAATATTGGTTCAGCAATCTTCGTTCTTCAGCTCACACCCGAATGCCTCGGAAAAAAAGAGTGGTAACTAAAGCCTTTACTGAAGTAAACTCGAACGTCGTTGCATTGAAATCTTAACTAGTTAATAAAACTATTAAATAATAAATTTATGATTTCAATGCAACAACATTCGAATTCGCTGTCATTACGGTGCAAAGAACGTTTTCGTACATATCGATAGTTCTTTTAACCATAGAAGTGTAGGCATAGTTCTAAGTCGAAAATTGGTCTGAATTAAGAGCATTGGCTTTGTGCACTTAGGTGTCTTTATGTCCTCTATCATTCCAGCTGAAACATGTGTTCACATCTCTGATCATTAGGCTGTACAATCCATCTGAATATTACGGTTAAAAGCACTGGAAACCAATTACCAGTTCTTTGTTACGTAAGTTTACGGAAATTGTTTACACTGAATCAAAAGCATAGTAGTTGCAAGGCAATAGGTAAACGTGTACGGTCTCCAGGGGTACGTACCCAAATTTCATACAAAGGAAATAGGAAAACAAGCCAAACAAAAGCTATAATCATACACGAAAACTAACATAGTACAGTAAGCCACCTTTATGAACTTACTTTTCGTCGGAGTGAGGTGGCATGACCCGGATAATTGGGCTGCCGGTTCGAATCTGGGTCATGCCATTCAGACGAAACATAAGTGCGTAAAGTTGGCTTAATGTTAATTTCTAGTGTATGAATTACACCGACTTGTGATAATTTATTTGCAATTTTCATATCATCTACAAATTATGAATTCCACAATTCCAATTAGCACAGGTAAAATATTTAAAACGTTTTAGGCCATACCTATTGCCTGAAAAGCAACCAAGACAGAACAGTGTTTGCACTCGTTAAGTAGGTGGAACATTAAACCAGACAAATCCAAGAAAGGATAAGTTAATGAGTAAGACGACACTCCTTTCCCCGCAGGTTACGACCCAAACCTGTCTTTCGGAACCTTTCAGGACAAGTGGAGTAATCCTTCCCTTTCGTCAAGATAAGCTATAAAATATGATGGTGTGCAAATCATGAAAGGCGCCGCGTGGAGGCCAATGCATAATCATAATATCAAATTCTTTCCACCTCTTCGGTACCTGGGGTGCAAAAACAAATCACGAAATGCGACTGCAAACAAATCAGTCGCCGTATTAGTGACAAGAATTAAACGCAGGCAACCCACAACCCGTGGCTGAAGCAGTGGGTGTCGGAACCAATAAATTAAAAAAAAATATTTATAAAAAAAACTTGTTCTAGTTCATACATGACCACGCACCAAATAAATGCCAACCAACATGTTTATTAAAAAAATATATTAAAAAAAAAACAACTAATTAAAATCTATGTCTTGCACACTTGCCTTTGACATATTGTCTTAATTCATTCTGACAATCAATGGGAACAAAAAAGAAAATAAATAACTGAATAAATTAAAATTAAAAAAAATGCGAACCTTTATAGCAGAATTTATTTTCTTAAAAAAAACCTACATAATCTTTTAGAAGGACTCTTGGTTCAGTCCGTTACAGTCATCCTTGCAATACTGTGACCTCGTAGTCGGAGTAATTTGGATTTGGAACCCACACTTTTAAAACTACATTTAGGATACGAAACTGACTGCTATTAAAAATTCAACATGATCCTAGCACACAAGAACACATAAGTGACATCTCTCTTGGAAATGACGTGGAAAAGATTAAAATTGCAGGGCCCGAACCTGCTTAATTTTAGTTTTTATTGCCTACTCGATAATATACATTACCTGTTTTATAGCAGTTTCCCTCCTTTTGAGCATTTATTCCCCAAGACGTTTGAGTGTTGTCTTCCCTACCGGGCCCGTACGGTACTGCGCATGCGCGGGCTTTGGGCCAGCTTATATAAGCTCGAACGCAGCGTCCTGTCTGTATCATTTTTCCTCATTTCAGAACCTAGCTCATGGAGGGAAGGCTTGTGAGGGAATTCAGGTAATGTATATTTTCGGGTAGGCAATAAAAACTAAAATTAAGCAGGTTCTGGCCCTGCAATTTTAGTCTTTTTATAGCGGACGAAATATACATTACCTGTTTTATAGCAGTCTTTGTCACCTGGTGGAGGGCTAGGTTCAAGTCTCCCGCTGTACGAGCCGATGTCCCCAAGGAAATTTAATTCCCCGATGAAGACACATCTGTTTTTCCCAACCAACTTCACCGTGCGGACCAAGTCGGACAACAGCGAGACTCGAAGACGAGTGGCTGTTGTTAAGAGGTGAGATTGGGGAACGCGGGTTGCTCTATGTTATTAAATTGGTTGTATACCGCATGCAGGGGTCTTAACATCAAAGGGGTACAATGTAAGTAATCAGAATTATACACCGAAACAACATACCTTGTGGGAAGAAAAATGACTTGAGGATGTTTCTATGATGATGAACATGACCATAGAATGGTGGTCATGTTCAGGTGCTTAATGTCGTTCCTCACCTTAGTCGTGCTTTTTTTTTTTGAGATGGAGAAGTGACAGCTTCGTTTGCCCAGAAGATAAAGACATCGTCCAAAGAGGATGATGGAGGGCAGGAACGGACGGAGCGTCGTAGGAGGAGACGAGGGAATGGTGAGGCGGATGGAAGACGGAATCTGTATTTTAGCACCTGATGAGGGCATGTTTCAAGAAGAGGACGGCCGAAGCGGATCAGTGTTTGGCAGAGAGAGGAACGTGCTGGTTCCGTTCTCCTGTTACTGATAGTTATATAGCCGAAGGTGTTAATTTTAATTGCACAATGGAGTGGTCTGGGACAGCACAACGCCGTCGGATGCGAGTTGAAGAAAGATGAGACAGGTTGCATCGCACAAACTTATACATGATGGAGGTTGCACTGGGACATGCGCAGAGGGCAGCGGATTGAAGAGAAATCTGTGATCGTTCCTACAGGGGGGAACGCTGTGTTGTAGGTTCCGGAAGTGGTGCGGAAAGCATGACTGCTGGCAAAGCGGAACTAGAATGCTGGGAAGAGCCTGGTTCCCCAAAGTTAGCAGAAGGAATCGGATGATCAAAGAATGAACTGTGCTGGAAATCTAGCCTTGCTAGATTCTAGACCGAATGAACTCGTCCTTGAGAAAGCTGTGTTGCTTGTCAAGGTAGAACGAGAGGGGAACAGAGCACTTCGAGGGACGGGACGGTAAAACCGGAAGGTGTGGAAGCGGTGAAGTAGTCCTCCGTGTTGGAAGCGGGCAAGTTGTGGCTAAAAATTTCTCTGCGAGCCGAGCTATTCGAAAAAAACCCTGCGACCCCCTCAGAACGGATGTGAGTTCAGTGTAGAGATCGCTGACAAGTCGAGTTTTCAAAGAAAAAGGACTCGGATTCCAAGTCAAGAGGAGTACGTCTTCATGGGGTCGGTGAAGTGGTGACGGTACCGCTTGGCAGAATCGCAGGGATCGTAATGGTCGAGATGTGTAGGAGGTAGATACCCATGAACATTGTGATGTCCTCTGAATTGAGGAATTCAAACGGCGAGACAGGTGAAGTGGTCGTGAAGGGAACCACTGGCTCCTTGAGCACGTCCTTGGTGGAATGGGGATGCAAGAATCGAGGTCTCCGGCGCTAGCGCAACCTTCTGTTGGAAAGAAAGGAACGCTGTGTACGACCTGAATGGGAATAGTAGATACTAAGTGTCGGGAACCGTGGTAATTGCTGTTGTTTGTAATATCGGTGTTGTCAGAGGGATGACGGGACGCAGACCTGTAGTAGGACAATCTGGCCATAACCGAGAGGAGCAGGTAGAAGCAAACTGGAATGATGAAGAGGATTGGTGAGGAACCAAAGGCGTTGAACAGTGCAGGGTGTAACTGGGAACTAAAAAATCCAAGGTAGGCTGGAGATGATCAATGTGGAAGGTAGTGAAGGGCAGCGAAGACCTTAGATACACTGCCTGCAGGGGGGCAGGCGGACAGCAGGAGTAGCTGACAAGCAGCAATGGGCGGAACAGCAGGTTCTGGTCCTGACTCCCAGCAGTTATAAAACCAGTGGAATGTCGGAACGGCATAGTAGATGGCCCGAAGTGGCGTAGCAAGGAACGCAGGAACGCGGAACGCACTCTTAGAAATGCAGGGACGAAGAACGTGTCCACAAGAAAGCAAAGACGGCCGGAACGTAGAATCATGTAGGAATGGGGACCGGACGTGGAACGTCACCGGAATGAATGAAGGGTCAATCGGTTCCGCAAAAGGAACTGCGGAATTGGCGAGAGTTGAAGCAGTTGTTGAGACCACATGTATTTGTCACAGAGACGACGAAACGCAGGCCGATGAAAAACCGTTGAGACGGTAGGAAATATCCTCTGGGTCCGTTCCTCCCAAGGAGGGAACGGGGAATTGATCGATGTCGAGAATGCTGGCTGTTCTTGTGTGTGCCATCCGCAGGAGTGAAGGAATGCGGATTGATGATGCGTAAAGTGCGGAGGCAGAACGTGGGACGGGAATGCTCAGGGCGACCACGCGTTGTGAGCGCCCTAGGAGAGATGATCGAGGGATATGGGTTCGAGGGATCGTGCAGAGAAACGACGTAGCGGACAGCAGGATGGATGGCACGGCTTCATAGCTGGTGTGGGAGACAAGGTTGAAAGGCGGAGCGCAAGGTAACCAGGTGGAGATAGCTGCTTGAAAGTAAAAGCTCTAAGACAGCCTGCCGTAAGGAACAACCTTTCCGTGGAAGGAAAGGATAGCATGTGCGGTGGAATCATGGAACCAAGTTGGTAGGAATGGCAGAATTGGGAACCAACGAAATCGTGTCAGCAAAGCTCAACCTGGAATATTCGTTTTTTTTTTGTTTTTTTTTTTTAAATAAAGTCCTCGAATGAGTGGCGTCAGTACTGTAGTAGAAACGGAAGCGGGGAACTGGGGATAGGAGACAAGAGTATCGGAATGCTGGTTGCATTGTCAAGTGCCAGTTCCCCCTGTCCTACAGGAACAGAGGGTGAAATGGGATTCTTGGAGGGATCAAAGTGTTGGTCCGAGGTTGGAACAGGCCTTTCAGGATAAGGGTAGATCGGCGTTTGTAGCAGTGACAAGATGCTGGTGTTCCTAAGGGGTACAAGCATCCCCCCCTTCCCTCCCCTTAACCAGACCGAGGTCTAGCTGGGGGAATGAAGGATGACATGATTGTTATGCTTGTTGTGACGGAGGCCGGAATCAATTTATCCAAGAGAGCGTATAAACTCTCCTTGAGGAAGGCAGTAGTGAGAGGAACCAGCATTCCAAAGGAACGAGAAAGTGGGAGTCATGGACTGAAGGTTCGGTTCAAAACGGAATCGTCTTGAGGAAAGAAGCGCAGGTCGGGTCGTGCTGGTGGCAACGAGGAACGTGGAGACCGGAATGGACGTGAGGTAGACACACAAAACCAGCCTAGGCCAAAACAGGCCGCAGGAGAACCTCCCAAAGGAACGTAAGTTGAGGGAACGTAGGAACAAAGGAACGTAGGGTCATGGGAACGTAGGAACGTAGGTTGAGGTACGAGGATTGGACCTGTTAAGGATCAGTGATTAGCATAGCTGCATAGGGTGAAGGCTGAAGAAAGACGAACGGACTGCATCGTCAGAGTATATATCAAAGAAGAGGGCTGCGCAGTAGGATGCGCAGTTGGTGACGGCGCGGAGGGATATCATACCCTTTGATTTTAACAACTGCATCTAATACCGGAGGGAAGAAAGGCGAAAGCTGACAGTAGGCGGTGAAACGGCCCATTCCAAGAAGGCTGCACAGAAGCAATGCACAATGGGGAAGGGAGCCGAGGATGAGGAATGTTGCTCCTGATATGCGAACCGCCCAAACGGAACAATAACATGAGCCGCCCAAAGGGAACGGCGGCATCGAGGAACGGCGGCAGCGACGAACAGCAGAACGAGGAACGTGAATCAGACGTAACGAACCCGGAACGGGCAAAGAAAGGCTGTCCTTTGTAATGGTGGCGAGGACCCATCAGGAGGAGGACCGGGAGCGTGCGAAATGGGAACGCAGGACCCGAGATTCAGTGTAGCACTAAGTGTTGAGTGACCCCGGAAGGGGAATGGAAGATGGGAGCGATCCCAATAGAACGGCCTCAGTGCAAGATGGACTCGGAATGGGCGCAGAGGAACTGTCCATGACAGACTGAATAAATTCCATTGATGTATTCCACCACTAAAGGAGGAATGAAGGTAATGTTTATCCGCGAGATGGCGGTATGTGGAATGGAACGTGGAATCCTGTGCGGAACGTCTAAGGGGATGCTCAAAGAGCGACCATGCGTGGCGATCGCCCTAGCAGAAATGTTGCCGACAGGACGCTGCGCTGGAGCTTATATAAGCTGGCCCAAGCCCGCCCATGCGAGCCCGGCAGGGAAGACAACACTCAAACTTCTAGGGGAATAAATGCTCAAAAAGGGGGGGGGGGACTGCTATAAAACAGGTAATGTAAATTTCGTCGGCTATAAAAACATTTTTTTCCTTATATGTTTGTAACCTTCCCTAAAGTTTATTACAGCGAAAACAATCTGTTGTACACAATCTGCATCTTGAAATGATCGACAAGTCAAGAAAAGTCATATACATGTGTGTTAATGTCATTCGTGTCACTCAATTTCATGATTCATGTGTTGGTTTCTCTACGCTCTTTTTCACTTAACTGATAGTATAATTTATATTAATCTTCAAAGTACCTTAAGTGACAATGACCGATAGAAATAGGCTTTTTACCAACAAGGCTAATACAAATTCGTTACAATGAAGAGGAGCACCCTGTGGCTGTTTGTGTGAAAAATCTATCTTTCTATATTCTATATTCTATCTATAGTTATGTTTCTCTTTCTTTAGTTTTTTTTTCATCGGCTTTTTTTCATTAGTTTTTTTTTTCCGAGGCATTTTTTCCAGTTTTTTTTCCGATCAGCTTTTTTTCCACGACTTTTTTTCCGAGGTTTTTTTTTTCGTGCACCATAGGGAATATGCCTTTGATTTCTGCGTTTCCAAAAGCCACATTTTTTTTCGAGCACCGTAGGGATTATGCTTTCGATTTCTGCGTTTCTAAAATCCACAGCAATTAGGCCTATAACCGTCATTAGGCCTACGTATGTTGAACCCTCTGGCACGCAAATCGTACTTTTCTGCCATGTACAATTTCAAAGCATCTCTCACATTAAGATTAGACCGACTATCAACTGTTTTTTGGCCAAGAGTGTTTGGAAGTGTTCCTCCATTCTGGAGGAAAGTTTTTTTTTCCAGCTTCTATTACATGTGTAAATCGCAAATCGTCCCAAGCACGTAAGCGCAACAACAGCATAAAAACGAATTTTCGCTGCTCGGCTGGAAACTATAGAGGATGTGACGTAGAAGAAGGCAGAAGCGCATGCGTAACTTTCATATCGCATTGACTCGGAACGATTCAAATAGAGTACCGTGTGTTCACTGTCGCCGGAACTGCTGCCTCCGTGAGGTCGCATATTTTTCAAACAGCTTTCAACTCAAGCCGATTTCACTCAACGCGCATTGAAGTCAAACCGCTTTGAGATACTACCGTGTGTCAGCGGTAATTGACTGAGTCTGGCCTTCCCGTTATTTATTTTGTTTTTTTATTGTAAGTACACTGTACGCTTCTTCGTGTTATTTTATTAGGAATCGTCCTCATCATGGTTTTATTGTTAATTTTAGGCGAACAAGGCAGAAAATATGTTTTCGTATGTCGTTGGCCTGGTCAGTAAGGCCCTGCCACACTTTCTCCTCCTTCTCACAAATTAAATCTTCAACAGTGGGTACAGCTGCTCAACTTAATTAGATAAGTCACTTGAGTGCGTTAAAGCTGAAAATTACTGCTGCAAATGTTTGTAACAATCGAAATAACGGGTTGTTTGATGTAAATAACATTTACCCCAAAACAAAACTTGTTAAGGATTCCCGCCAAGCTTTTAGGCCATGTGAAGTCCTGATATCAAACGCCAAGCTAGTTCGCCAAGCTAATCCCATCGAGCAATAAATAGTTCGAAGGTTAACTGAAAAATATGAAAATTGCTTAGTGCGCAATTTTCAATTATTTCATTTAACATTTGAAGTATAGTAGTGGGTGGGATTAGCTTGGCGAAAGAGCTTGGCGTTTGATATCACGACTTCACATGGTAAAAGCTTGGCGGGAATCCTTAACAAGTTTTGTTTTGGGGTAGATATCAGATTTTTTTTGGTCCAAATTGATTAAATCCATTTTTTTTCTCTTACCAATTATGAGATGGAAACACCAATCTAGTTTTCTGGTCCATTTTTTTTTTTTTGCTTTCGTTAGATTTTGAGGACAGCAGTCACTGAAGTTAATGTGGCTGCACAAGAGTAATTAAAATATCAATGAAATAAATCATGCTCATAATTATGTCGACAGAACACAACAAAACCGGCTGGAGGATAGCTCCTGCACTGTGTATATCCATAATCAGGTTGCTTTTAAAGCCTTTGGTCAATTTCGCTCAGCATTTTTTATTGAATTTCCACTAAGTTTAAGGCTAGTATTTCCTTTTACGCCGTAATTAAATATACTGACTGCACGACATCACAAGGTCCTCAATAAAGCTTCGGCTAATTGTACGTAATGAAATAAAGACTTACACCAGTACGTACTCTCATACATTCCGACTCGTATCGTATTGACAAGAGCCCGAGACAATATGATGTAAGCAGACAATGTCAATACGTATTCTCCAATTACAACTATAGCAACGTTTCTGTGATTACATTTATATGTGTACCGTTTGTTAGTCGATGATGTACCTTTACTTTTAGCTATATGGTTTAAAATTGTGCAGCACTGTGAAAGAACCACGGAGTCCTTTTCAACTGTTAAGGTCGTCTCGGGACGGAGAGGGACACTTTTGCTAGGAAATACTTAGATTTATTACATGTCACAACCAACATGAGCACGAGTGCATTTCCGGGGGTCCTTCTCTCTAGGAGAGAATTGGCAGAAATGGCAGAAGACAGGATCGAACTCGGGATCTTTGGGTTCTGAGGCAGACGTGCCTACCATTGGACCAGCCTGACCCCCGAAATGGCCAGAACAGACATATTTCTAAGTACACAAGTTTTTCCTAAAATAAAGGCAGATGAACACGTGATTAGCACAGGATTTGTTGTATAATCTCACTTTGGGGCAGCTGTTGGAGAGCAGCTAGGTCATATTTCCAACATAATTGGCCAAAAAACCATCCACTTTCTGCATCGCTACTATCTTTAATTGTGCATCTGCATTTATCATTGAAAAATTCTATTGCGTCTCAAGTATGGAAATGAAATGACTTTAAATGACCTTTAATGCCAAGGTCATCGACACAGGTTTTACCTTGTTGTCCCGTCGTCAAGGAAGAAGGGCAAATTTTATAGGAGATGGTGGTTACCAGTTTCGTCGAATCCCGTTTTGTCGAAAATCGTTCCCATTCTCTTAAAATTAAGCCTTGCTTAAAATACGGCGAAGGAGAAATTCCCTTACGTCGATCAAATGTTCTTCAAAAATTTAACGAAGCACTCCTACTTGGAAGAAATTTGTTGTTAGCTGCGGCTTCTGATGTTGTATGTTTAGCAGGAGCGAGCGCGGCAGGCAATTTGGAAAACAACGATTATAGGCGAACGGAATTCGACGAAACGGGTATACACCGGGATATCTAGATAAGTTGCGTTCGTTCAGAGATACGCGATGATACGCAATATAATTGGCTAAGAATTTTAGTAGGCAGCTAAGCTTCAGTTCAATCAGTTTAAAAATATTACGACCGAACGATTAAAAGCCAACTTGTTTTTTTTCTATGTAAAAACAAAAAAAAAAAACTTACGGAGGCATCGCATAAAAAAACGCGGTTGTTGCATTCAATTAACCCCAAATTAACACACTTTAAAACAATAAATACACTGTAAATGCTACCGCGATAGTCCATCAGCCATTAGCGAGGTCGGGCTCCATTAAGAAATGGCGTAAATTGCGCAAAACAACCGAATTTGAACGACCACAGCTCAAACTGGCCTGTGGGGTTCTTTGGCTGTCGCTTGTACAAAAAGTACGAGCGCGATCCCCGCCACCGATAACCCGGCCCGTAGCCTCTAATTAAAACATTAAATCATCACGATAAAATGATGGCCGGGAGGCATACAGCGCCACGTATGAGAGTCGGCGAATAGAGACATCAAGATAAGAAGTACAGGGAGAGGGGTATCAAGACCCATTAAACACGGCGAGGTGCGATAAAAGGAAAAGCTTTCGTCATGATCTGTTGATTCAGCGAAGGAAAAGTCAAAACAGTAGACTTCATGTTATATTTATCATAGATCCAACAAAGTAAAAGCGTACAAGTTGAAATGCTGTTAACACGAAAACGCTCTCGCACCCCACCTATCAAGCGCGAAAAGAGGAGGGGGTGCGGCGTCAGAACCAGAAACGCGCATCCACTATTTAACGCTTAACACGCCAGTCTTTTCGAGTCTAACGCATGATGCGTGAAGTAAATACAATTAACTTTAAACACAACTTGATTTACAGTCACTAAATTAGTCTAAAGAGGGTGGTCAGAACGTTTGTTTTACTGGTTAAAGGCGAACTGTATTTTAGTCAAGACAACTCAGCCTCTCCCTATTTTTCCTACATCCCACGGAAAAATGCGTGTACCGAAACCTGCCCACAGAAACCAGGCATTCAGTAAACCGAAAACAGTTCTATAGCAGTTCTAGAGCCCTATTTTAAATAACTTTGTTGAGCTTATCTGTATCATCTAATGCGGTCGTATAAAAAAGCACTAGACATTGTATAGAAGCTAATTCTAGTACGTGGAATCATTATTTTGAACGGTTAACGATTTTTTTTTCAGTTTTTCAGATAATCCTTAAAACACAATGCTACCCTGAGTTTAGGAGGTACGAAAACTTGTCTGCATGGAAGCAAAGGTTAAGTTGAACCACTGCATTATCCTCAGTTAAGTGTTAAATCGTTAATGGTTGCCAGATATGTTCGAAAATAGCAGGGCTAAATAAACTGCCCAAGTTTTTTCTCCAGGTTCAATACAAGAAGTTTAAAGGATTAGGATTAATTGTTTGGATCTGCGTAGCCAGCCACCAAAAATAAACTATCCCATGCAAAAATAAACAAACGTAAAATTTAATTCCTTAATTTCAGTATCAAACATCACTGGCATTATTTAAATCACAAATTACGTGAATTCGAGAAAAGACGAAACGGGACGCCGGTGGCGAGTTGGGGGGGGGGGGGGGGGGATGAAATAATGAGGCTTAATGTCACGTCGACAGCTAGGTCGTTAGCGCCAACCTCAGTCATAGTGCAGTGGTCCTGGATGCCACTGCGTCACCATGTACATTGATTGTCAAAGGATTCAACAAGGACGACTATTTATCTGAGCCTTTGGTTTATCTTTGTTAACTTTCCATTGTACCACTATTTCTTACGACTAATAAAGCCATATCTACGACTGTGTAGCATTGTATCAGGTTCGGTAAGGTCTTTCTCACAGAGACTCGTCGTCGCTCGCATGCCTCATGGATACAGAGTACTATCCATCTAATGAAAGGGGTGAAACCAGCCAGAAGTCATATCGTAGAACAATCCGGGTTTTTTTTTTATAATCACTGGAACTCGCACTGAACGTCTTCTGTGTCTCATTTATGCCATTCGGTTGTATAGAGCGATCTGAGAAGCTTTTCTGTTTTTGCTATCCCAGTCAACTTGCGGCAATAGACGCGGGTTTTACCTCTATGCTAAAATGATTCTCGGGTTGCTTTGGACAACGTATTGGTAGAAATAATGATTTCGAACGTGAGAGAAGTTATCAAAAGACGTTCAGCGTGAGTTCCAGTGATGATGATAGCGCATAAGCGTAAAATGTAATAACGTTCATTACAGGTACGGATTGTTCTACGATATGACTTCTGGTTCATATCAACAGCATAACGAATTTTAGCTATTTGCAGAATAGATTTTCACCTCAGTGCTATTGTGTTTCTTTTACCCCATCGATTTACAGCGATTTGTCTATATGAAGCGAACGTAAAAGCGAAGGTTTTCGACGAAACAATGTCGAGTGAAGTGGGCCCAACTCCACAAAAACCATGAATGAATTCATCGTAGGTTTATTTAATATTGTATTTATAATCGTAGCATACCTTTAAATACGTTTAAGCACACCTCACCCCGCCTTTCGACCTGCACGTCTAAGTGACAACATGTTTATTATAGATGTTTCACCATGAAAACAAACACCGTATACCGTGACTTGACACGCGAGATGCATAACAACGAGGCAAACGAGACACATTTAATATGCCAAGCTGATCCATGCACATTCATGTTGCGCCAAGGAGGTGCCGCTCACAAAAAGGATGAATAGTTTAAATAACCAAATTGCAAAGGCTGGACCAGTGCGTCTAGACAACCATGAGATTAAGAGAACTAGTTCTTAAAAGTAAAACCATGTTAGCCTGAACCTTGATCAGAAACACAGATAAACTACGACAGTGGCCAGGAAGAGAAAAGAGGGTTAACAAAATTAGAACTTTGTCAGCTAGTGGTCCATGCAAAACTAAATAAATCGCAACTTATGTTTGATGATATAGAAGGAAGGAAGCCTGGGCGATAACGATGACTTATTTCGTACATTCTCCACTACATCGGGTGTTTTTAGAAGATTTTTTTTTAAAGTTCCGTGTGCATTTTGGTCTATGGTAGAATTCGATCTCGTGCTCACTAGGCTTCGAACCAACCATCTGGACCACTCGGTTGTGCTTGCTCAGCTCACTTTGTTCAGGGTCCGTGCCCACCCCTCTTCCAGTTCGTGGTGTTAGGTTAATTCTAAAGAGATCCAGAATTTTGATAGTCGAGCAAATTTAAGTCGTTACAGACAAGCCATTGCAAGACGGCTTACTGAAACGCCTCGTACTTTTTATAGGCGGCAACCGTGTGGAATTATTTGCAGGGTTGGGAACCCGTTGAGTGGCATACAACAATGAATATTGCAAGAGTTCTCGATACCACATGAATCACGTGTTCTTACTAATGTTTGCACATGTACTATGGTGTTGGACTCTCTAAGATGGTACTGGTGTGAATAAACACGCAGTGTTTACATTTAATAGCGTTTCAATTTAAATTTAAATGCAGTGTATACGACCAATAATTAATTCTTTCAACACATAATATTCCTAACACAACTGCTAAGATAGCCGAGCTGTATGTTGCTGGTTTTTCTTAAATTGTATCTAAAAGCTTTCCAAAGAAAACACAAAAACATTTCGATTTAGGTCCTTTTCACCAGCTGAAATTATAAATTGCTAAAGTTATCTCACGCAGCACATTTCCGCGGCCTTCTCTTCTTCCTGAACGCACGGATGAAGGCCAGGCTTGAAACCTACGCCTTAGACGCAAAAGACGGATATATATACGAGAATTCGGGCTAACCATCCCGTTTACGGCTCTTTCCCAAAGGACTGTTTTCAAACATTTATATAGGTTTGAGGAATGCTACAACCCCGTCCTAACGCACAAGGAAAGCAATGAATGTGCTTACATCATCTATACCTACTTTTGACTTAATTTTGAATAACTTTTTGTCACATACCCCTTTAAGTTCAAACAAACACTCCTTCGCAATCATTAAACACCAGACAGACAGTTCCCAGGAGCTTTTTTTTCCTCTTAAAACACTACCCGCTTCTTATGAACATTTTTTTTGTCATATTCTTTATTAACCTTGAACCTAGAACATCATAAAATAAAACGCATCTGGAGACGGTGGGGTTTAAAATCGCAAACGTACAACGACGTGAAGGAAAATTACCACAAAAAACAACTCATCTAGAGTTGTTTTTGCTGCTCATCCACGATTATTTACATCCACGGCTACGTTATATCAGTAGTTTGGGAAGCAAAATATTCTCCCTCATGTTGTTTGGAGCGGTTACGGCCTGACGCATGAATTATTAGCGATGCACAGTCATTAGATCACAATGACGCCGCCATCATTCTGCTCACATTGTCTCAACTTTATAGCAACTACTATAAAGCAAGGGGAGGGGGTGGGGAAGGAGACTAGGCTACCACCCTCGACCAAGAAACGATCAATCCTCCACGAGTTTTATTATTCGGTGTCTTTCACATCTCCTCCCCCTCTATATCCGTCGTCCTTGTAGGCCACCCTACTCACAGATAACATCGAATCCATAACACCCCTCCCCCCTCCCAACGTAACAGTTGATCATGATGATTGCAACCTGATACGAGACCGCAAATGCCTTTATTTACCTCAGGGCTCATTGACTACTTCAGGATCAAGTTTACACCTTTGCTGAGTGGGAATCATTGCGTGTTTTTTTTTTTTTATATGCAATCTTACCATCAGGGGTTCTGCACAAGCGACTGAACTTGTGAGGCTATCCGATTCGATTTTGATTAAATGTAAAATCAATTTTAGGCAAGGGACGTCCAAAAATCCTCTGGCTACTAAAACTCTCAAGTTACATATCTGATCATTCATTACTTGGAAGTTTCCAGTTTTTAAAACAATGTCGGTAAAAATAGTAAAAAAAATAACAACAAAAAACATACAGCATGCAGTAAAGTTTCATGTGGACTTACAAGACCGAAATATTGGTACTGATCCAGTTTTGGCTTCGGCCAAACGGTGCACAAACATACAAAAAAGCACGACGTTTCGACGTTTTCAGGTGCACTAAATCTACAAAAAACATGTCAAAAAATGCAGTTCATGACAGCTTCAGCACAGGGCTGTAACATTTTTAAGTTGGAAATAAAACATAGAAAAACGATTAACGAGAACTTAAGCTTAACCTGGGGAAAACAGATAAGAATTAGGAGGATCATTCGGGGTGAGGGCGATTGGCCCACCTAATGCTTACTTGTTTTCCCCAGGTTAAGCTTAAGGTTCTTTTTAATCGTTTTCTGTGTTTTATTTCTAATTTAAAAATTTTACAACCTCATGCTGAAGCTGTCATGAACTGAATTTTTTTACATGTTGACGAAGCTTTTGTGGATTTAGTGCACCTGATGACGAGGTGAAAGTAACCTCGAAACGTCGTGCTTTTTGTATGTTTGTGCACTGCTTGGCTTTTTCCTATCCTTATATCATTATAGTGTTTGTTTTACTTCATAATCCTTACCCATACATGAAGGAGTAATCTAATTTTTTCGGTTTAGAGATTCAATGGATTTGAACAAGTTTTTTTTTGACGGGTTGTAACTGCTATCACTTGTTGCGAACACGTGGAGTGCAGAGGAGTAAAGCTATAGCTAAAAGTGATAAGGGGACAAAAACAACAATCTTTCCGTCAAATAATGCTCTTAACATCAAACACTTCCTTTCCTCTGCCATTCTACCGGGCATGTTTTATTTCAATATCATCAAATCGACAATATCATCAAATACATAAATCTCTGCCTCATAAAATTCTGACGTGATTCATCTTGCAGTATTAATAATAACAAAAAATAGCAACAAGCAGACAGTAGGAAATTACAGACTGGCCATATGAGAAGGCAAAATACAATTTCCTAGCGATAAACAACTTAAAATAGAACCTTGCATGTGTGATGCCACCAAGTAGACGATCGGCCAAGTAGATGAAATTAGTTGCGATTGAGTGAGCAATTCCAGCTTCATTGCGTGATTAAAATTAACCTCGGGAGGGGCAACTGAAGGAGGATGCGCTGATTGAGTGAACGAAGCGCTGATTGAAGGAGGATGCACTAATTCAGCGTTTGTTAGCCAGTGCGCTCAAAAATGGTATTGAACAAACTTAAGCATGTGAAACATGGGCATACAATAAACCAACCCGTGTCAGTTTGGCTGATGTAACGGCTAATTGGGCAATGGCAAATGTGAAAATTATGAATGAGAATATTTATAGACATAAAATACTTCAGGACAAAAAAAGTAGAGGTGACGATTAGACCGTGTGATTCTTTGTGCATTCACAGTCCTATGAAAATTTTGATATCCACCCAAAATCAAAAACTGTATAAGAAAAGCCGCCAAGTTTCCAAAAAGGGTGGCCTTTGAAAGTAGTGCAATCATTGAACCAGGGAAAGGCCGCCAAGGTTAATCCTATTAGCCAAGTTAATCGCACCGAATAATACTTTAGACGTTGAATGAAAACTTGAAGATTGCTACCGCTAGTGGCAATTGTTTTCATTTAACTTTCGAACTATTAGTAGGTGCGATTAACTTAGCTAATAGAATTAACCTTGGCGGCCTTTCCCCGGTTGAATGAGAGCACTACTTTCAAGGGCCGACCCTTTTTGGAAACTTGGCGGCTTTTCTTACACCAGTTTTCGGCGGATCCTACTAAATAGCACCCTACCTAGTGGCGACTGGAGTCAATTATTAAAATTCAAAACAAAATTATAACAATGAAGCAATTTCCGAATATCTTCCAAAAATCTCCACAAATTACCAATAAAGACCGGGTTTCCGTTAAGAAATATTCCGCTACTCTTCAGTAAGTATATTTCTGGTTTTCATACAAATTGCAGAAAAAAAATACGAGAACTATGACCTATTCATGTGAATTATTCACAGCAAATCGCAACGTTAGCATTTGTAGTATACGTAGTACAAAGTTGCACTCTCCAGACGACAGAACATATGTAATATTCAAAGAATGCAGTCTTTTCA
This sequence comes from Lithobius niger, assembly GCA_023313725.1. Lineage (NCBI taxonomy): Eukaryota > Metazoa > Arthropoda > Chilopoda > Lithobiomorpha > Lithobiidae > Lithobius > Lithobius niger. The sequence continues at coordinate 32,321 of JAHWFP010108093.1, forward strand.
ACTTGAGAGACGTTCTACTATCCATAATAAGTATGAGCTCTTCGTCATTGGGATGCTATTGGCGCGGCAAAAACTTTTTTTTTGTCCTTCTTTTACTTCTCTTCCTTCTTTAGCATTTATTAACGAAGTTGCCTTGGAGTACTATTCACAAACTAGCGGGTTCTTGGCAACCGGCCGCCCAACTGGGCTTTTGCAGAATTCGAGTGAATAACCTGCTGCGAGTGCACTTTTGGCCCAACTAAACTTTCACCACTGCATTTGCATGTTATAAAACGGCATCTGTGTTTTCTTAGTAAGACTAGAGACGAGAGGAAGTTGATGAATTGGTGGGCCATTCATAAATGACGTGTCGTCCACCACGGGTTGAATGATAAGACCGGCTACAAGCGAATCATTCATAATCTTCGTATACATTTTTAAAGTAAAACTATACCACGTTCATATTTCGTTTCCGGTTTGTGGAGAATGGAGCAATTCGCATTTCAACTTATATAGTGATAATAAAAATTTCCCGTCGTGCAGTTTTTCAATACGATCTATTTTCCTAGCTTAAAAAAAAAAAAAGAGGTATTGGGAACCTTATTGCGGATCCGAAATCCAATTCCGAAAGTGAAAAAAATGATTTTTTATTATTTATTTTTAATAATTTTTAAGTCCCCGATGGTGCAGTAAATTTTTAAGCCCCCGATCAGGCTGTTCGTAAAACTTGAAAGTTGCAAATATTTTTAAAGATTTTTTTGTCGTTTCGAAAATTAGGACAATTAAAAAAAAATCATAATTAGCTTGGTCCCTGTTTTTATTTTTTTTTTTTTTAAAGTTTGAACAAAGACAAAAAAAAAATCAGTTCGTGCGATCTTAAGGATATTTTGTATGTTAAATGTTAAAAGTATTTTGCACGACATGTAAAAAATAGTGCTGTGCGCTCGATCCGCACCGACGTGTTGTTTTAACTTATACTATTATATTCTTATAAACACAAGGGTTTTTCCTATTCGTACACAAACTAAAACGAACCACAACAATGATGCTCGCCTTTTCACTTTGACAACTGCAACCCACACGATGCAGTTCTGAAAAATTCCACCGACTGCAGACAGTTGTAATAAACAAACAATTGTATAAAGTTTAGATCACACTTATTTAGCCGTATGCGTAAATTAGGGTCTAATAAGATCAGCGTTTACACAGCACTCAATGAACATTGAGTGAACAGGAAAATATTACTCACTGATAAGGCCTACATAAGAGCGGCTCCATGGGATTCTTTTTTTATAGGGTAGCAAAGGTTTTCCTACGAGTCTTTTGTTGTCGAAGGTACCACCGTACGATTACTATACTCACCGACTCTGATCCAGTATTTATTTTTAGCGTTAATTATTTTAAAGTTGGAAACTACAACAAATTCAAGAAAGACCAAATGTACGGCATAATTGCCTTCCGAAATTATCACTTAACTAAGTGACGTTTCTGTCCAGTTTCATCCCAAGAATCAATGTAACCTCAAAAAATCCCCTGCTGGGAATTTTTGAATAACACTTGAGGTTTCAGATACACGACGTCAAAACTATATTAGCTTACTCAGGATACACTAGTACCATCTGCTTATTCACATCCGCGTTTTATGTATCAGACTACTGAAGTACAATAATTAGACACTTTATTATCACGCACAAGTAGGCCTTGGACGCCTTTCTTACTGTTCACAAAATGTTGAACTATGAAGATCATTCGCGCTGATTGGACTTTACAAGTAGGCTCTTAACATATCAATGGAACACCTGAATGGAACATTACAGTTACAAATGGCACTTCACTTTCACCATAAAGAATCGAACGACCCTGCTAAAGTACTCAAGTCGAGCACCTCCTATCCATTTAGGAATTTCGTTGTCTGTTCTATTCTGTCATCACCGAATGTTGTGACCCCCAGCTGGATACTTGGGTTTATCGCATACGTTTGTGTGCCTCTCCGGTCATGTGAATCTGACCAAATGGAACCAGGGAGGTAGAGGTTTGGGTTAGAGGGACCAGCGACTTGCTGCGTTTGTAGAGCAAGCTCGTGCTGTAAATGCATGCCGCCTGTGACGAGATTGACGTCATCCATCATAGTTCTCGTCCTCCATCTTAGTTCTCACAGGGGCTCCCTTATACCTTCCCACCTGATGAAATAATGAGAAACGCGGCAAACTGGCAAGGACTACCTGGTTCTTCACCCAGAATGTTGTAGCTATAGTTAAGGCAGAGGTCACACACAAAGTTGTGCCTCGTTAATTAATTATTAATGATGGAAGGTGATTTTACCTAATGTTCTATCCCTATAACCATCACTTTCCAGCTCTAACCAGAATCTTCTCCCCAACATCCTTCATTATGCAGACATTAATGTATGCATTTGTGGTCGACATTCGCCACCTCGCACCTTTTCTGCATGGGTTTACTGGGTGTAGAAAGCTCTCCAGTAAAGCGGTTGAACGGGTGGGGTCAAGATAGTAGTAGTCAAGATAGTGGGGTCAAGATAAGGTAGTGGGTTACAGTGGGTGGGTCAGTGGTCCCAACGGGTGACACGTGACCAATAAAAACGTCTGTTGTGTATCCTACTACAAACGGTTTACAAAACCTTTTGGTTTGATTAGTTTTGAAACTAAAAAAAAAATAGCTAACTGCGTAAACTCTTCTTCTACGTTGCTAAGTCCTTAAGGTTGATCAATGGTCGCTGTGATGCACTCTTTCAGTTCATTAGTTTGTTTGGGATTTTACATCGCTTTCAACGGCTAATAAAGGGACGATTCTACTAGTGAAAGTCCAGAGATGGCTGGTTTAAATCTTCCAATGAAACCATAGTCAATATTATTGCTACAAGATTAAGCCATCAGTTTTAAGTTTTTATGCTGACTTTAGGCTGACTGGCCTAAAGTTAGCATAAAAGTACATTCCAAAACGTACCATGTTTCGCATGCAAAATAGTGAGTCAATATTAAGAAATGTAGATTAAAATTAGAAAACATTCTTTTGCCATTATATAAACTTATCGCTCACACACAAAGAATTTTACGATCAGGCTCCGGAACCACTACCGCAGCGGCTCCAAGCTCATCCACCATCGATCTGTATGTGTGGAAGGTTGTACTATCGCCGGGTCCACTACCGCAGAAGCTCCGAGCAAGATCGCTGGCCTATCTAGATTCCGGCGCGTGAAGTTTAGAAAGGTTTAAGATTTTGATTGCGGTTTCTGGTGTTATGTGGTTAGTTTAGGTTAGGTTAGGTTAGGTTAGGTAAATTTGGAAAAAAACTGACCTTATTTTCGAGAAACAGCGACCTTAATTTACCCTTTACACCAACGGAGATAGTACAACCAACGTATACAGATCGATGGTGGACGCGCTTGAAGCCGCTGTGGAAGTGGTTCCTCAGGCTCCAGCAGTCAGACCGGTAGAACTTGGTTATAAGTTACCAATAATTACCGTCAAGTTGTCACAGCAGTATTAAAGCTAATGTAAGCGTTGAATTTAATAACTAACTAATTTTTTCTTTTTTTTTTAGCCAGCAAGTATTATTATGTAGATTCAGTTTTAAACAGCTAATATAGGAGCTGATTTATTCAAAGCTACTGCTAAATCAGCGCAAACGGCTCGACTAACGGCTCCATCTCTTTTATTATTATTATTTTTTTTTTGCATGCACTGATAGCACGCGAATTTCAATAACTTAAATTCGTAATGTGGTGAATAAGCTATAGCTGCATTTGCTCTTCTTGACAACGAAAAAAGTTGGCAAGTTGTTAGTTAATTACAACGTGCTAAACACTAGAAAAGCGATATGGCGATGTCGTCTCACACAATTATCAACAGCAAAGTGAAGATAACAGATTCAACATACACAAGTTTAACCAAATTGGGAGCTTTGCTCGAAGTTTAATTTGCGGCCAATATAGAAATAACAATTCTACCACTACCTATACTCGAACTAGCATCATAACCTTCTTAGCTTTATCAACCAACGTATTTAACAACTGAGCTATCACTGCATGAAAGTTCAGGACTCTAAAAATTCCATTAAGGTAGCACAAAAATTAGCTAAACTGTTTTTGTAATCCATCACATGCTGGGACAGCGTCTTAATACTAACCAACACTCCTTAACAGAAATCTTTATAAACTCCTGTTATTGATTAATAACCGAAAAACACATGCCAAATGTGCATTGTGCAACGTATATACAAAACGTTCTGTGACGTTTCCGACGTCTCTGAACCTCGTTATCAAGAAATATTCAATTTCTTTTAACCTTTACGTAAATCGGTTTTCAGTTTTATACGTTTACTTAATACAACTAATAGTCCAGTAAAATTAGGCAAAAAACGGGCAAAAAAAGGAATTAATTAGCAACAAGCTAGAAATTTGTGGGATGGTCTCAGGAGGCGTGCTAACAACATACTAAAAGTCCCCTGAAATCCGACCATTGCGTTGTCCGCCATATTTGAAAAATGGCCGCCATTTGGTCAAAAATTGACCTAGTAGTGCAATTTTAGCCATCGAGAAGCACTACAAATGGCATAAAATGTAGATTTTTCAAGTTTCCTCCCAAAATGTTGCTTTAACTTAAATATCTCAGAATTATTTGTGTTCTGTTTGTTTGAAAAGGAATTTAAATGATCAGGATAGTATCTACGAATTACCCCATGGACTTATCACCAGAAATGGTTTCCAGAAAGTCTGATGAATAAATAACTGGCAAGTCCTCTAATAGCCCGATGTTCGGGCGCATGTTTCCAAGATGGCGCATTAGCTCAACATTCTTCTACAACGTTTATTGGCTGAATCAATGAACGTACGAAAAAAATGAATAGAACATTTTTTGTAGAAAATTACATGCTGTACATTTTTGAACGAAACATATTTTCATGCCCGAGCAACCGTTACCGCGATATACTGAAAACACCATTTTCGTTCGCTATGTTTCCATGGCGGACAACGCAATGGTCGGATTTCAAGGGCCTTTTAGTATGTTGTTTAGCACGCCACCAGACACCATCCCACAAATTTGTAGCTTGTTGCTAATTAATTCCTTTTTCAACCCTATTTTGACTGGCCTATAAACGTGTTGAATTAAAACATTCACACAACAATCAAATTTACACTTCTCCATTCCAATTAAAACCAGAAGAATACAGCCTATCTATTCAAGTTATTAATTGTATATTACACAATTTAACCAAAAATCTGATACGAGACCAGGTTGCTTCGATGGCAACTATCGCCTAATAGACTTAATCTTTACGTATAGAAGTTAAAGTAATCTTGACGAAACACAACAACTTTGACAAATTTGTCTAACGCTAACAAGTGAATTTTCATTTACAATCGGACAGTTGAGTACCATTTCATTTGTTCATAATTATCTTTTCTTTATGTATCGAATCGAAATAAGGCTACTTATTTCTAGAGTTTCCAGTGGACACTTTCCATAATATCAAATTGGTAAAAGCATTAACACAACACTTGTGATTACTTGTAGCCAGAAATTAAAATAAAGCAATTTCAACTTTAGAAAGTCGTTTTCTTTTTCCTCACAGGTAATATTGCACACGTAAAATAAAATTGATTTAAATCATGATATTTAGCGTGATTTAACAGCCAACGTTTTAGAAAACAGAAACAAAACAAAAAAAAAACAAAAAACCATAGCAACACGTAAAACAGATGCAATTTTTCCTTTTCCGCTCAACCTATAAGCACAAGCAATATTCCAATTTGTCGAGTTTTTGTGCATTACTGATAACAATGTAGGAAGCCAAAGGATCTAGGGTTTCGAACGTTATTCTGTAAATCGGTCGTATAGGTGTATTTTTACTTCCGTAAGCTGTGTCAGGCAGACGGATACAATGCATATATCAAGGCTTTTTCCTCGGCCACAAGGTGTTCCCATATTCTCTCAATGACAAGTGTTAATTAGAGCAACTTCCATTTTGATGTAACCTACATTCACGACTGTCCCTTTGAGTTACAGCAACTTGAATTATTCTTTAAAGTGTAACGCCTCTAGATTTTTAGGTATGATAATAGCGTTAGATGCATATCAAAATCGCATCATTCCGAGAGTAGGCTAATACAAGTGAGCTCAAACTGCAGACTAATCATAGCAAATCAAGCTACCCGCGAGGTTTAGCAATCATTTGATTAAAAAGTGGCCTCGGTTAGCGCTTATAATGCGCCAAATCCGTAATCATGCACAATTAGCAACCCCTCATTAAAGCCCGAAGTTGAAATTTAAAATATTGAACTGACCAATGGAGGACTTTTCACTCGGGCCAAAACTTTTAATCGTACTCGTAACTTAACACCCTGCTCCTCAAATTATAGGTTAGCACCTCAGGCTTATGACATTTACGAGACGGTGGAAGAACGGGAGAAAAAAAACTAAAAAGCAATAACGCATTTTGATAGGCTCAATCGAATAATTACTAGATACTAAAATAACCTAACCGGACTGTAAGTCATAAAATTTGCCAAAATTTATGGTTGAGCTTCTACGATTATAAGGATGTAAATATACAGACCCAGATAATACTGCTCAAATCGACAAAAATATCTCCAACGACCTCTAACAAGCTACTGTTAAACTACCGCTTTATTAGAATAAAGATATGTCATTACGCAAACTAGTAAAAAAGTTTTTTTTACATGCAGAAGCGGGGCACACCCCCGGGGGCCAAAGTATGGTGGCGTTAATCTGACCAGCATGCAAATTAGAAGAAATGGCCTCCAAATTACACCGGTCAAGAAGGAATTCATTCAAGAAACGGGTAATAAATAAGGACTTTCCCGCCCTAGGGAAGCACGCACCAACGAAGGAAGAAAGTATTCAAATTGCAAATCGGGTAACGCATTAACACACAGGAGATCTTGTGTCTTTTTAACGTGCGTAACAGAAACTGTCTTTACTATGCGAAGGGCGTGAAAATGTATAGAAAACAAACAGGCGACAGTCAATGGCTCAACTTGTGAAACAAAACACGTAAAGGGCGACTCAAGATTTACTCCACTAAGCTGAACATACAAGGTATCGAAATTTTATCAGCAAGAAATTCAGATTTATTTACTAACCTTCATGCGTACAATAACTTAAAAAAAGGTACACCAAGAAGAAGGTAACCAAAGAACTGAAACGTTTGTTTACAATAAAATGTAGCGTTGCTGTCGAGACGAGACGAGATTTGAGGGAATGTCTCGTCTTGACCTTTAATTTTAAATTATCGTGACTTCTCGTCTCGATCTCGACTTGAATAATTCTCGTTTAGTCTCGTCTCGTCCCATTGTTGCTTAACTTTCTCTACTCAAGACTTTTTTCCCTTTACAGAGTTGCTTTGAGCGACGAGGAATACCCTCAGTAAAGTTAACGCGAAATAGCTAATGATCGCTTCGAAAAATTGCCGCAAAATTCTGGAGTAATTACTTCAGTTTGGTATTAGTGAAGACATCAACTATGATGCTAAAAATAAATAAATTACAAGTGTTACGATAAAAATAAAAATAAAATTTAAAATAAATACAATTTTTTTTGCATTTTACGGTTCTGATAGTTTTGAGTACTGTAGGACTGCATCTCTGTCTCTATTTTTAACTAGCTCAGTTAACTATTCACAAGAGGGGTGGGGAGATACTACGAGAAAAAAACCTAAGTAAGCTCATTCACGCAAGTAAAATATCGGTTTTACCTCACCAGAACCACGAAATAAAAAGTCGACATAAAGTAGAGGCTGCTGATGATTTTTTCCTCGTCTCGCCTCGATCTCGCTTTCAGTCATTTCAATTTCGACTCGACTTGCAAAGCCTCGACGACGGTCAAGAAAAAGTCGAGATTTCCGCCGAGCGTCTTGATGGCAAAGCAACGCAAAAGTATCTTTTATTTCGAAGTAGAATTCCTTAAGTTTTTTCTTTTGTGGCCAGTTTATGGACTCGTCCTACGTCGTTATTTTAGTTTTACTGAAAAATCAAGCAAAGAATGGAATTCTGCTTTGGAATACAAGGTACCTTCGTTGCCCGTTTAATCTCCCTCCCCCCCCACCCCCCTCCAATCCCTAAGCTCAACCATACACGAAAAAGTTCCAAAACCTTTATGCTTGGGGTACGCAAAATTATAGAGTACGACCCTTTAACGGTTCATCCAGTATGCTGCTGACACATTTGCATTTAAAAGCCAGTGAGTGCTATCTTCTCGCACCGGAGTTTGTAAAACAACTTATATAATGATGACAAAATAGTAAGATACTTTGATGTTTTCCTTCATCACGTTGCGAACCACTTCGAAGTTTGAAAGACATGTCAGATTTGGTGAAAAATTGGAACGTTTAGGGGACTCATTAAACACTAGAAAACAAAAAATTATAATGAAATTTAGTAGAACATACCTTTGTAAATTTTTCCGAACTCTATATTTTCATGTTTTATCATTTTGATTCCTGAATCACTAATAAAATAAGTTGTGTTATGGTTAAAACCATTCTTCACGGTGTTAATCTATACATGTCACCATACCATGATCCTCTATAAGAATAAGATAGAGCATTTAGTAAGACAAAAGCTGAGGGGGGTGGAGCAGAGGTTCGGGCTAGTTCATTGATGACCCAAGACGGCTTTGTTATTTTATTACGCCCCGTTGCTACGAAATTGCTTCTTGTCAAAATATATAGTAGCAAGACATGGGTTATAAAATGTACTACTTCCTGTACGTGACACCCTACGGATATTGGTTTTTATACTGTGAGGGGTGTTACATACGTTATTTTTAAACTGCGGTAGGTACACGAAATTTAATGCGTTACCGAACAAAGTGTGTTTGTATTTTGGTATAGAGCTACACGGTTTACCAAAGAAATAAAACCGCTTTAAAATGTGCGCGCGGACGAGACGCATTGGCACACCTATATTCGTGCCACACTGCTGGTTTGAACGCCCTCGATCGTTTATCAGATTTTCCGCAAAACTCGCAATGCCACGAAAAGTGCATTTAGGGTCATCAGCGCCTGTTAATTTCAGACTGCCACTTTCAAAACTCCTTCGTATGAGAACTATGAAGAGGCAAGGTTCTACCATGATGAGTGCTGCTACAGTAAAATGTTTTGGATTAAATAGAGAAAATACAGTTCTGATGGGGGAGGACTTTTATTCGAATGAGATTTTTTCAGACTATAAAGTATACTTTGTACAATGCATATATTACCAAATAATAGAATCGCTTTAAATAATATAAAGTTCAGGCGGAAATAAGTGTGATTTTCGATGATGGCTTTTTAGCCGACTTAATCTTTACAGGGCATTACGGTGGCTAAACGGCTAGCACGACCGTCTCATAAGTCAAAAACCCTGGGTTCGATCCTGGCTTCGGCCCACCCTTGACTGTGCATTAAGAAAGAGAAGGCCTGGAAATACAGCTGTGCTTATGACGATTGTGACATGTGAAAGATCCTAAATATTTCCTAGCAGAATGCCCCTCTCCGTCCTGAGCAAATGGTTAATTCGACTATTTTCCTTTTCAGAATTGGCAGAAAATGTGTCACAAGATGAAAGACGACGACAACAATATTTTCACTGTTGCATTTATTATATACAATTTGGTGTCAAGCCGTGTAGCCCTACTGTAGACTTCTTACGCAAGAAGTCTTACTTCTTAAAAGAGCAAAACAAAGTGATTAGGCTTGGCATGAGGGTTTTTTTTTTAAGTCCGAGAGCAGCAAATTGATACTTACGTGTAAAGCAAGCAATTTTTGTACATCATGTAGACGATTTATTATTCAGCACTGATCTAGTACATGTGCAACAATCAGTAACGGCTTTTTAGTGCTGATAACTACCACCAGCAGACCACAAAGAACGAACAGTGTTGAACACTAGTATAGTAAGGCTGTACTGGCCAATATCGTATTACAGCGTTCAATTGGCGATTTTTTGTATTACCTGAAAAATTTAAAAAAAAAAGGCGCAATTTTCATGCGGTGGTAGCTCAGTCGACAAATGCGTTGGTTTATAGATCTAAACAGCCGATGATGATGGATCGAGCATAGACATCGAATTTTTATTTCAACAAATTGGATACCAATTCAAGGGACAAGCTAATAACCTGATTGGTCAATCATCAGTTTGAGCATCAGGTAAAAGCTTTTCGCCCTTTGTTCTTCACGCACTCGAGCTATCATACTACAGTAAGCCTTCTACAGATAGAATGAATTATAATAACAGTAGGCCTGCCCAAAGATAAAGGACAGACTTACTGCATAAAGATAGTCCAAAATGCGTTGTGTGCAACGAGTTACTGCTTTCGTGCTGTAGTGTGACGTCACGGACGCTGTTCCTACTAAATTCACCCGAACAGCCAATCAGAGTGCTGGAAGGAAGCGCATCGAAAAAATGTGACCTGTGAGGCAGAATCTCTGCTTACAATATTATGGTTACCCTCAGTGCCGGAGCAAGGCGTTTGAGCGCCCGGGGCCAGTAACTCATTGAGTGCCCCGCTTTGTCGCTATATACAGCAGATTGCAACTTCTTCCTTCCTCCACCCCACTCCTCTTCCCAAATCTACCCCCCCCCCCCCAAAAAAAAAAAAAATGATCCCATCACGCTGCCACAGAGGTAAAGCCAACACTGAAAACACATGAATCTATCATACGAAGGGGTAAGGGGTATGCATGCAACAAAAATATGTCTACGTTTGAAGGATTACAACTGTATTAGTTTATGATAGAGGTACTCTCTGACTGGCAAGAAAACTAACAATATCAAGAAATTCGCAACACATATTTAATTTTCGGCCCGGAATTCGGCCTTCACAATAAAAATGTTAAAGCATTAAAAAAGTGGGTGCTGCCACAATTTTATGGACTTCATACAGCAATTTTTGTTGGATGATTTTCCAACATGGCGGCTGTGTGACGTCCACAATTTGTGGCAGTTCCCAGTTTTTTAAATGTTTTAACATTTTTATAATGAACAAGTCCGAATTACCGGTCCGAAAATTAAGTACACTTTGCCAAATTCATATTCTTGCAAGTCTTCTATCCAGTCAGAAGGTACCGTGTCGTAAACTACTGCTGCAACTCGAAAATTAATTTTTCAAGACCAATTGTATTTAGGCTACGTTTCGCCAAAGAGCATTTATTAAAGTCAACTTTTTTCACTTTTTTTTTCCAATTTTCGGCGCCCTTTTCCCTTTGGGCGCCCGGGGCGGCTGCCCCCTTCGCCCCCCTCTTGCTCCGGCGCTGGTTACCCTTGTTGTAAAACAACAACAGAAATCTTTTACTTTGGTAAAAAACCAAACTGTCTAACAGGAAAAAAGAGTCTAAAAAAAAAGCGATTGGTGGAATTCACGAAAAACGGAAATTAATAAAAAAGAAGATAATAAACCGTGTAAATAAGATAAGATAGTAAACCGTCACAATTTTTTTTATTAATTTCCGTTTTTCGTGCATTCCACCAATCGCGTTTTTTAGACGCTCTTTCCTGAAGCTCTCCGAATGCGCGTATGCTTCTTGTTAACAATACTTTATTAATAACGGTTGGTTTGTTGAACTCGCCTGTCTGTGGCTTTTAGCTAATAGTGCCCGCCACGTACCGCGGGTGGTGGTTTGTTAAGTCACTTTCCCAGTCTGGCCACATCCTGTGTTTGCCTGTCATCTGAACCGGAAGTAACTTTGTAACGCGGAAAGAAACGTATTGGCCCTTCTGGCCCCACCAAGCATCTTTGTTATTTGGGCCTACCACAAAAGCATACGTTAACACTGATCATTTTTCTCGTTCACGAGTTGTATACTGAAGGAAAAAAAAACACAAATGAGTTCCGTGAAGTGTTTTTTTCAGTTCGGGAATGCAACGAACGATTCGAGAAAAATTATCTACACTTAAACTAGGTTGTAGTGGTATTTGCAGCTGTAATACCATAGAATAGAAACAACTCTATGTAGCAATGCTACTCGGGGCCCTAGCGATAGTTGCGGCTACTAATACCTCTAACAATGCTCTGCCTTCGTGTTGCTTCTAAGGCAAAAGCATTAGCAGAGATGTTAGTAGCCGCATCTACCACTAGGGCCCCGCGTAGCATTGGAAGAAGTGAGATGATCTAGTTTACTTTCTAATCTATGGTAATACCGCGTTGCAATAAAAACAAGACGGAGGAGCGAAGAAAGTATAATGCCAGTGGTCAATTATCGGTGGTAATATCAACAGTATAGGCACTACAGTTCCCAACACCGTTAGGTAAACAAACTTGTTGGCCGGTGCATCTCCAAAAAGCAGACAGCAACGTAAACTGGCCTCCCAATCATTAATCACGTTCCTCGGTGCTTATTGTCTCTGCTCTGCCCACCAATGGCGTTGGCATTATTTTCCTTAGAGGGGACGACATTTTGACGTGAGATGACAAGAGAGTCGAGGGGGAAGGGAGGGAGGGAGGGAGGTAGGTATATATTGCCCCCACCACCCGGGGGTGTTTATGCCGCGCCCGCCCATGGCCGAAGGTGCTCGTGTCACAAGTCGTTCGAGATGACGGCTTCATTGTGACCACGTGACACCATTTGGACAGAAGGGGACGGGGGAAACATTTGTTAAAACAACTGACGAACGTGACTTCCAACTAACGTGAGAAAGATGGAACCTGGAAAGACCAGGTAGCTAACCTTTTATGTTGCTTCAATATGGTATTGTTTTCTTCACAATTATTTTATGAATAATTAAGATGAATGGAGCGGAGCACTTTTCCTAAACTCAACCGCACAGCGACCGATTACACCAAAACTCTTCGCTTCCACAATAAGTTAATTCCATTCGCTTCCACTAGCTTGTTGGTTGTGACTATCTTGATTTTGTTCTATCATCCGCGAGACACAGCGAGTCTCTCCTCCTGGCGATAAGTCTCCTCCTGTCCGAGATTTTTACATTTTTTTTTCTGCAGGAGATATATACAGATGTATGAAAAGGTTTAGATTTGGGGTTTGTTTAACACAGGCCCGGGCTGGCAGCCCTGGAGCCGATGTGCCATGACGTTTTAAAAAGGCCCCTAAGTACAATCCGGTGGGTGGGGAGGAGGGTGAAATTATTCCTAAGGGACCGGTCATTTTTTAGGCCGCCCGTGCACTGAGCGACTGAGCGGCTGGGGGGGGGGGGGGGGGAAATAAAAATGCGACCACCAAAATTTCAATGACCCCTCCCTTCAAAATCCATACACAAATTTTGACCTCTCCACTCAGGACACAAATAATGGTGACCTCCACCTCCACATTCCTAACATACTCAGCACCTGAAAAACAGAAGACGCTAAGGAACCAAAGTATGTTGAAAAAACTACAATAGGTAGTAGTAGTGATACTGACAATAAAACCGGGTGAATACTTACAACATATGGGGGGGTCTGAGTCCCCCCCCATTCCCAAGAAGCTAAAACGTTTTTATAAATTTCGACAGCTGAAAATGTCATTTTTTAGGTCCGAAACTGACTTTTTTTCCTTCTGTCCTCCTCCCCCAGCGATAAACAATGACGTGTCTGTAAGTTGTCTTTATAGACAGCTTACATTGGTCTTTAAGGACCAGATTTTAAGCCCAATCAGGAAATAACAACGACAAAAATTTCATCAACAACAAAAACTTCACTTGTAAGGAACTATCTAAAAAGGCCCCCTTACGAATATACGGGAGGGCCCATGTGCCATTGGCACCCTGGCTCTGTGGCCAGTCCTGGCCAATTTTAACATCTCTAAATGTGTGGCTACCCAGACCACTACACTGTGACTGGGGTTGCGCTAATGACCTAGCTGTAAACGTATTAAAACCTCAAAAATTTATTATTTTTGAACTTCAAAAAAAGTAGTGGATAAGGCAAAGGAACTGGATGAAAAAGTTGCGTCGTAATCTACTTATTAAAAGTATAGCTAACGAGTACTGTAATAAAAAAAAAATCTAAATACATTTTTACAAAAATTGCAGAAACACAGTAAGACAGTGGGAAGAAAGTAATACTTACCATACGAGCTGTAGCCTAAGTTGGGGACATAAAACACAAATGTTTTGATCATAAGTTAAGAAGAGCCAGGATCACGTGTTTTTATACCCCTCCTTTCATGGTCGGTGGCACAAGCAAGTAAGTAAAATCGAAAATAAATTCTTGATTAACCCAAGCTCATATATTTTTGCGTTTTTTTCACATTTTTGTGATGAAGTTTTACTTTTATTTAAGATGGATCGTCAAATTCGTTGTTAATCAAAGTCTAAAAGTATACTAACCAAAGAAAACTTAAGTTTTATTATTGGGTTTTGTGGGATCCGAGTGTAGAGCGCAAAGCGTAGTCAAGATGCGCCGAGTTGGTTACAGGCTTGATCTCCGAACCAGCAGGATGCGAAATCGAATCGCGTTACCAACCTACGTTTGGGCGTATGTCTGGAATGGAAGGCAGGGTTCGCACACATCAAACAAATTCTTTATAAGCACTTTTAAGGACTCAGAAGCACTTTATAATGACGATTTGTAAGCACCTCTTAGTAACAATACAGCCTAAAAAGTCATGCTTCCAGTAACGGCTTGAAAATAACTTAGGTTAGGTAGGTAAGATTTTTCAAAATAAATGTTTTAATAACAACCAAATGTACTGTACACTAACCTTCAATTTTTCTTTGAATGTAGCACTAAAAGTTGAGTTTTTGTTACAAATTAAATTACATTTATAAGAAACAAGTCGTATTTTCAGGCCCAAATAAGCACTTTTAAGGACCTTTGGACCATATTTGGACCATGAAAGCACTTGTAAGGTCTTTACAAATGCCAAAATTAAAATAAGTACTTGTAAGCACTGTAAGCACCCTGTACAATCCCTGGAAAGGGGTTAGCAACCCCAGTGTACAGAATACCCGGCGAGAGACCACAAAACTAACGATGTTTCCTGAATGCTTTTCATAAAAAAAAAACGACGAGAAGCACGTCACCTATAATTCAATCTTCGAAGACATCCTTGTAAATAATTAAATAGGCCAAAGCACGGTTTTTGCAACAAGATTTGCTGAATTAAACATGAGTGCTTACACTAACGATGAAAAAAAAACCGAGTCGGCTTGAATAAATACTTCGTTTGTTCAGATTCATATAAAACGTCGCGACGAACAAACATTAAATATATTAATCTCGCCATTTCGCCCCTAAACAAGAATCTCTGTTGTACGTTTCAAATCTCCATTCACGTACATTCTCAAACGGATAGCCTCTACTCGTACGTTCAGTAGAAAACGCAAACACAGACATACCAAAGAGTCAATAAATTTCATTTTCTAAAGAAACCCCCAACAAACTTTACACAAAGAAGAAAAAGAAGGAGAAGGAAAAAAAAAACGAAGCATAAACTTCCATAAAGAGTTGACAGACACTAGACTACTGTATTTCCAAGGACTGGCAATTTTTTTTCTTTCCTTTTTCAAATAAAACACATAGATGCATCGTCGTTTTGGTTACGTGCCGCGCATACGCATATCGAGGCAAAGGAGTCGGCGTCTAGCCCTGGGCACTCCAGCGTTATTATCCCTGGAATACGCGTAGCAGTAGAAGGGAGAAACGGATCGACTCTTGCAGGGCACTTAATAATAATCATAGTCTACTTATTCTTGCAAGCGAGGGAGATGGAAATGTCCTCCTTCTCTCGTTTATGGTTGGATGACGATCAGAGATCAGAACGATGTCGTCGACAGGAAGGCATGTCCCCGACAGGAAGGAAGCTTTCTTTCAGGGAAGAGAAATTAAAAGAAAACGTTAGTGCGTCCTCTCCGGAAGGAAGAGTTGTTGCCCTTTAAGATGGAAAAGGGAAAAAAAAAAAGAAAAGATTTACACGGGGTAGAGTTCGGAGAGACGGGCAGAGTTGGAAGACGGGGAAAGGAAGAAAACCAACACACGAAGATGAGAAAGAAGCCACAACAACAACATCGAAAGTGTTTTACCCTATCACTTCGCTCAAAAACCCAATGCAGACACACAAGTTGTCTGTGGCTGCAGTGTGATGGATTGTTGGGTTGCAATAGCCTCGGTTTTATAGAACCGAGTTCAACAGGATGAGGAAACACGGAAGAACATCTGAATAAGCTTTTAGTAAATCTATAAATACGTCTCAAAACTCCAAAAAATGGAAAGGCTTTTCCAACAATGGCCGTCGACCTCCCTTCCTTACTGGAAGGTTCAGTGACGCCAAGGTTTTTAAAGCATGGGGTCTAAAGGAATTATTTTTCTTAACGACTTTTTAAGCGTTGATGGAATTTCTACAAACCAAACAGGAACTAGAACATGCCTGCAAAGAATTTCTTAAATTTCACCGTAGCATGCACGAAGTGGACGAGACGGAAAATAAAATGTATTTTTTTTAGAGCAAAGAAAGATTCCCAAGATTTTTCACAGGCCCAGCCTGTCCGGCAACGGAGATTGTTTCTTGCCCACCTCAATCACGTCTCTCTTGACAGAAGAGTACTGAGGAGCTGATGATGTTCGAATTCCTACTGGACAACGGGATTTTGATTATTTTAAACAGCGCACAAACAGCACAGAAACAATTCACAAATTTTGTCAGTTATTTGTTCCATTTGCAGGAAACTATTGTGCGCGCAGCGTATCTTGAGTCTTGAAGGTATTTCATGAGCGGCCACATCTTCCTGGAAGGAGCGGCTTTAATCGACGGCCGCCATTGTTTATGTAACCATCTAGGATATCAAAAAGGTGCTCTGCTATCGAAAACATACAAGCGATTATCTGTATTCGTTCTGGGGCGAACTCAAGATAGGCCGCGGACACTATAAGATCGTAATATTTGTTTGTTTGTGTGTCGCAGTGGGAATCTCGCTAATCTTAATTATTTTGTTTGTTTGTGTGTCTTTCATTAGAATTGTTAGTATAAGTAATGATTCGAACTGTGTTTTCAATAAAGAGGTATAGTACTGACGGCATTTTTTTTTTCAGTCAAAATATTTTCAAACAAATGGGATCTAGGTCTGTGCGCTTAACCTTTGAGCTAACTAAAACTAATGAAAGCCTGGGCGACTGCTAACGAGAAATGACAGTATTTTCATGCAAACGGGAAGTCACAACAATGCTCTATAAAACCGGCCTAAGGGCCACGACTTAACCAAACAGTTCTTAATAAATGTTAATGTGATGGGTAAATATAATGAATAACAGGAACATGATGGCTTAAGTGTGGAGGACTGGGGAAATTGGGGAGGAAAGAGGACAAATTTCTAATTGATGAGCCAAAGATTACTTACGGAGGATTTGGGATCGAATGAGGGCTTGGAATGAAATTATTATTATTACTTAAATTAACAATATGTTGGCAAGGCAATGCACATGCTTAACAATTGATTTGATTACGGAATACACAACAATACAGTGAGTGAGTTCTTCCACCCTGCTTAAGATCGTCATCCAGGCTCAGCTCAAGGGAATCAAGATGCTGGGTCATCAGTCCCAGCATCAGGTCGTCCAATATTGACGTTGGCAGGAGCTGAGGCAGGATGAGTCACTACAGGGGGCTGCCCAAGTTTCTACAAATGTACAAATTTTGTAACTATTTTGGAACGTCAATAGTTTCAAATTTCACCATAGATTACTGAGTGAATAGTGAATGAGGAGCTGGTAAATAAAGTTTTAAGTCCCCCCCCCCCCCCTTTTTCACCAGCAGA